>CM033755.1:27929897-28169852 GCA_019671005.1 Hibiscus mutabilis
GGGAAGCTTTGATCGGAAAATGAATTCTTGTTGTTGTTGTAATTCAGCTTGGGGGGCCATTTTGAGTTGCAAAGAAAAGCTTTGAGAAACAAAATATTTAGGCTTTGATTGTTAATTGGAGCCTGAGGGGAAATGGTAGGGCAGCATTGATATTGATATAGTAAATTAGATCAAAGTTGGTGAAAGGACAAGATGGGGATTTCATGGACTGTTGGAGGGTGACATTAGGGTTAGTGGGATGAAAGGGGGACGTTGTGGTCTCTATTCATTCATACTTGGAGAAGCAATAGTTTCTTACTTATCACCATACACCTATAACTTGCATTTACAATCCATCATTATATTTCAACAACAGTTATTATATTGAATTCATAAATCGAAAGATATTGAAAAATACGTTTTTTTTATATGTTACAATAATAACATCAATTAATTAATCATATGGTCTAATATGATGAGATGTTAGATTTTTTAAGTAAGGTTAATATTTTAAATCCTAACATTGTAAATGAAACAATTGGATTAAAAGAATTACCCTTATAATGAATATCTATAATATTCAATTTGAATTAATAAATATATAATTTTTTATTGATAATTCGTTTACGATTTGAATATCGATGATTAAAAAACAATAATACTAATTAAATTAAGACTCGATAGTTCATCGAGCGCTATTTTTGGATAGGGCTGTGAGAGTGGGTTTTGGTTGGGGGGGGATGGGTCCATGTTTGGTTGAGAAAGATGGCAAGTTGAGTCCAGTGGCTTTTTACCTGCCCCTTTCCACAATACGTTGGGTGAAATTAGTCTTTGCTGGATCATCCCTCGCAACCTTCACCTGGTGCAATTTTAATCATGTGCGTTTTCCTTTTTTTTTTTTCTGAACAAAAGAAGGGGACTGTTCCTGCTGCAATTTTATCTCAAGATCTAAAAGAGGAAAAAAGAAGGGGACTGTTCCTGCTACAAATTTATTTCAAGATCTAAAAAAGAGAAGGAAAAGAGTGTTTAAAACTCAAGATTTAAAGAAAGGGAAAAAACACGTGAAAAAGCTATAGTTATTCGGCCATCATTGTTTTCTCGTGTTTTCCTTATTTATATATAGATTTAATTTACAAATCGGTGTCTAAATTATATTATTTTTCTAATTAACAAATTCTATTATTCTTCTGATCTTCTCAAACTGTTCCAAACGTGACTTGGATAAAAAAAAATAACTTTCAACCAAGTAAAACTTATTGTATAGCACAAAAATCATATAAATATTAGGTTTAATATCAAAATAAGTGTCCAAAATATCTCATTTTTTATTTTAGGTGTCTAAACATTTTTGGCCATTTAAGTGCTCAAACTATTCCGCTTTTATCTTTTAGGTACTTAAACTTTTTTTTGTCTCCTTTAAGTGCCTAAACTATTATTTTTTGGTCAAAACAGGTGCCCAAACAATCATTTTTTGGTCAAGACAAGTATCTCAATTTGACCTTAAAAGGGCAAAAAATTAATAGTTTGGACACCTAAAAGGGGTAAAAAAAATTAGGCACCTAAAAAGAAAAACGGGATAGCTTGAGCATTTAAAAGGAACAAAAAAAAATTTAAACACCTAAAAAGAAAAAAAATAATAATTTAAACACTTATATTGACATTAAGCCTAAATATTATCATATATCACTGTATAATTGAGTCACGTCATTATTGGGCATCATTGTTGATGATTGACTGAAGCACAAACATGGGATAAGAATAAAGTTCGAATACCAGTTTTGACAAAAGGAAAAAGTTTAGGTACCACCCTAGAGAAAATGTATAGTTTTGGTAACAATTTATGAATTAATCCCAAATATATATAATTATTCATTAGGCAAGTACCCGAGGCCCATTCTCAATTCCTTTACCTTTTTCTAGAGTCTTTCGCTCTCTTCCTCTCTAGGTAAGATTAAAATTTATAAAAAAATAAATTTAATTGCATGTCTCTAAACTATAACACTCATTTAAAATTGATCTTTAAACTTTTGAATATTCTAATTTTATCTCCAAACTAAGACCCTTATTTACAATTGGTCACCAAACTTTTGAACTTTCAATTTCATCATCAAATTATCGTTAATGTCACATCATATTATTACATAATATACATCAATTTTACATGATAGATAAAAAAGTTATAACAACTTTATTAGCATTGGACATGATTATCATATATGGATAATTTGGGGTTGAAATTAGAACTTTCAAAAGTTTGGTGATCAATTTAAAAAGAGAGTCATAGTTTCGGGATAAAATTGAAACGTTCAAAAAGTATAGAGACAAATTTAGAACAAAGGTCTTGGCTTCAAAAAAAGAAGATAAAATTCGAATGTTTAAAATTTTAAGATTAATTCAAAATGAGAATCATAATTTAAAAATGTGTGATACAATTAACTCTTTTTTGTTAACGGTCTTGTTTGGTAGGTAACGGTTTGAGCCAAAATAAGAGGTTTGAGCTAATATTAGAGGTTTGACTGGTCAAATCCGCTAATTTGAATGTTTGGAGAATAGTGGAATGGAATAGTGGATTAGGGTGAAAACTTTAATTTTGAAAAAGATACTAAAATAAGCTTTTTAAAATTAGAGGTTTTAACATAAGAGTTATAAAAGACCCTTTTACCTTAACAATTATAAAAAATCTCCGAATAACCTAAATTTAACCTTTTCTATTTTAACTCTTCACCCTCACCTATTTATATTATGACATTTCTAAACTAATATTTTTTTTATTCTCACACATTTATATATGTATTTAGATTTAATAATTAATTAAATTATATTAAAATAATTATATAAATAATAAATTAATATATATAGATCCTTCAAATATGTTTAGTGATGTTATATTAAAAAAATATTTTTCATAATATAATTAATATTATAGATACAAAATATTGATAACTAATAAATTATTTAAATAAGTATCAAATATAATTATGTCCTTATATGTCATTTTGCTTATTTAAATAATCAATCAGCTATTAGGTAATTTTACCAAATACTTTTATACAATCAACTAATACAATTCACTAGGTAAATCAACTACCAATTATCCGCTAATTGCAAACATGGCCAACATTATCTTGTAATATTTGACTGTGAAGAGTATGTCGCCATTCTATCACCGATAATGAGATTTGAAAATTTTAGTATTAAAATAAGGTCATTTTTTATTAAAATATTTCTCTTTGACTAAACAGGAATGTGCAAATAAAATATAGGAAGGCTAAACCGCGTTTCTAAATTGGGTAATTTAGTTCCACGGTTTCCATTATATTCCTTAATTACGTATTTTTTATAAATTTCTTTAATTATTTTTTAATTGAAATCTGCCAGTTATATTGAATGAGAATATATTTAAATTTAGAATAAAAGTTTAAATAAAAATACATAATCCAGACATATTCTTAATAAATAAAATTAGCGTCTCGAGATCATAATAAGACCATAAAAAAAAGGTAAAACTCAATTTAAATACTCAAAACAAAAGATATATACAAACATCACCAAATATCGACGATGAAAGGTAAAACCATCAACAAACAACATAAAAATACATATTACAATGAGTCACGTTGGTAACACGATCATTACCACAACTCAATTGCAAGCAAGAAACAGCGATTGTGACCGCGTATCCAAATTATTGTTAGATTTGATTAATATATATATATATATTTTAATAGTCTTAAGGTATTTTTTTGGATATATTAGTCTTAAGATAATTATAATGTAGCAGCTGTTTATATTTTTCTTAATCTTTTAATAAGATATACATACTTTTACAGACAAAGTTATTTAAACACGAGTCTTTTAAGATGAACATCATCTTTTTCACTAAGGCCATGCTCAAATTAAGAGATTTAGGGAGCTTGCGTAAACTTTTAGTTTACAAAAGCTTTCAATTTTAGGGTTTGGAGATTTATGTTGTGGTTTAGGGTTTAGGGGTTTAGATTGTAGGGTATAAAATTTAAGGTTTATGGTTGGAATCTAGAATTTATCTTTTAGGATTTAGGGTTTAAGGTTTAAGGTTTAGTTTTTAGAATGTTAAGGCTATCGATTTAAGTTTTAGATTTTATAACTTAAATATGAAGAATTGTATTTTTTTACACAACTTATATATAAAAATATAACTATAACCCTTAATATATATTGTTTCTTTTGACATGTTTATTATAGTAATGTCGAGATCACACGTAAACTAAACGAGTCCGACGACTAACGAATACAGATTATGATTAAATAATTAGGGATGATAAAAAAAAAGGTCAAGAAAAGACAAATACTTGGAAACGGCGATGAAGCGTGAAGGTTAGGGATGATAAAAAAAATTAAAATTGATATTTTGATTTGATCTTAGAATTGGATTTTTTTGTATTGTCCTCTTGGTTCTTTAGGGTTATATTCTGATTAATCTAAATTGAACCGCGTCACATACTTAGTTTTGAAGGGTAAGTCTTTTAACAAGATTTTTTTACATATACGAAGTCTCGAACTCCAGATGTGTTTAAACAATACCAAATTATTTACCGTTTGAACCAACCCATGAGTAGAGTTTGGACTTTTTTAATCAAGTTTTGAGACGAAATGTGTTAGATTTTTTTTTATCAAAAATTTTGGAATTAGATTAGGTGAAAGCTGTTCAACAATATATATTTATTAAAGTATTATTTTCTAATTGTTTTTATATAATATATTTAGTTTTTTCTTTAATTTTTAAGATCAGATAAGATTTTTTTTATTTAGCAAGTTTGTTATATTAATGTAGAAATAACATGTAAACTAAACGTGAATGACAACTAACGAATATATATTATGATTAAATAATTAGGATATATAATTATAATATATTCCCAAGAAACCTTGAATTGAAAAAAAAATAAAGTCAATAATAAAAGACAACTACTTGGAAACGGCAATGAACCATCATAGTGATGGTAAAAAAATCTGAAACTGATGAGTTTTGTCTCGATTTTATCTAATATAGATAGAAAAATTCTACCACATGCGTCGAATACCGCAAAACACTATTAACGTTAAACAGTGTTGAACATCATTAAATTAATTATTAAAGATTAAAAATTTCAATGACTCAATATATAATTAATAATTATTTAAAATAAAATTTAATTAAATTATTTTATATATATTATAATTTTTAATCTTTATTTTTAAATGGTATAATAATGATTTTAATCCCAAAATTTATACATTTTATCAATTTGGTTCAAATTCTACCAATTAAATGATCATCTTAAATATTTGGGTAAAACCCAAATTTTCTGGTCCTCTTTCTTCCTCTAACAATGGAGAAAATAAATTTATAACCCAAATTTTCTGTAGATTTAATAAACCCTAATCACACAATTCTCATCTCAAATTTCAATCCTTAAATAACCCCAATTCAAAGTTTCAAACCTTCATTTTCAAGAACACGGATTTATCTCATCTTAAATATTCGGTTAAACCCTAAACCCTTCCTATCTTCGAAGATGTCTAATATCTACCCTGGTTTTCCTAATAGTAAAATGATTGTGAATTACAAAACAATGAGCCACTCTAATTTGCTTTTACATTGATATTAAAATAAGGGTAAAACTTTGATACACAGACTGTGTAAAATTAATTTTACACAAGCCTGTGTATTTACACTATAAAAATCTAAATCTTAAATTCCTAACCCTAAAAAACTAAACCCTAAACCTTAAACCCATACACTAAATTCTAAACACTAGGCTTGAATTCTAAACTCTACAACCTAAACCCCTAAACCTTAAACCTAAATTAAAACCCTAATCCATAAAACTAAAAGGCACGTGTAAATTAAAGTTTACACGACATGTGTATCAAAGTTTTTTTTCCTTAAAATAATGATTCGATTTGTGATTCTTCCAGGAAGTTGGTTCTACTCCAAATGTCGAATATTAAAGATTATAAAACAATAATGTATTACCACGCCTCATGGTTTTACACCCTGACCATCATCTGGCATGCATGCTAAAACATTTGAAAGTCATGTGGCTATGGAGGAAAAAATGGAAAATTTAGAGTTTAACCAAAATATTTAAGATGAGATAAATTCGTGTATTTGAAAATGAAGGTTTGAAACTTTGAATTGGGGTTATTTAAGGATTGAAATTTGAGATGAGAATTGAGTGATTAAGGTTTATTAAATCTGCAAAAGATTTGGGTTTTAAATTTACCTTTTCCATTGTTAGAGGAAGAAGAAAGAGGACGAGAAAATTTGGATTTTACCCAAATATTTAAGATGGTGATTTAATTGATAGAATTTGGACCAAATTGATAACATGTATAAATTTTTAGACTAAAATCACTATTATACCATTTGAAAATAAAAATTAAAAAATATAATATATATGAAAAATAATTTAATTGAAATTTTATTTTAAATAATTATTAATTGTATGTTGAGTCATTGAGATTTTTAATCTTTATTAATCAATTGAATGGTGTTCAACGTTGTTCAGCGTTAGTGATGTTCAGTTGTGTTCGACGCATGTGATAGACTCATCTATCTATCTATATATATATTTAAATTTTCATATGTCGGATAGGAGTCGAGTTTTTGATGTGTTAAATTATTTTGGCAGATTGAACATTTTGTTAAAATTCTTGAGATCAGATAAAGGTTGGATATACCGAGATCCACTAATTGGCTTAGTGGTTAAAAATGTTTATCTTATACCATCGTATATGGGTTCAAATCTTAATATAAGAATGTAATACCTCTCTATTTAATAAAAAAAATGTTGAATATACCATTTGTTTTCGAAATCGAAATTGGAGCATATTAAACTATGTTGAAATCGAAGCCGGATTATACTTTAACGATTAACCATATTAAATCAAAATTAAAACATACAAAAATTTACCTCATCTCATCTCGTTGCCATCTCTAATCCTAACGACAATATTTCCTTATTCCTGTCTATATCTTCAAAATATCTTGACTTTATCTTATTTCGTTTAATTCAAATACCAGAAATTATCTACTGTTCCTCGAAGAAAAAAGAACACATACATTGCCTAATGCCTTGTACTACAATTTCCATTTTATTTCTGCTTTTTAAAAGGTTTGGGTTTTTTTCTCTTAGGCCCATTAAATAGGGGCCCAAAGGCACAATATACATATGGGCCTTTAAGGGCCATTAAGGCGTACAAATGCCCCACGACTAGTGAAAGTAGAACAAAAGTTTGAGCCAATTCTAAAATAAGCCACAATCTTGTGAAAGTCGAAGTCTAGAACGATCCAGGCACTCCATACGATGAGTTGTTAACTAAAGAGTAAGCCCATATAATCAAATGTTGGTCCAAGTGGTAAGCAGCTTAATATTGCTTAAGAATATCTTGAATTTATTGAATTTAAGATCTTGTGTATCAAGATTTTCTTCGTTAGAAAACTCATCCATTAAAATTAGGTGTGTGACGCAAATCAACTTTGATTAGTCATGATAATACCCTAAAAAACTGGGAGAGCAACCAAAAAGAGAAAACATATATAAGGATCCAATTCCTTACATGAATCTCTCTAGGAGAACAATTGTACTCTCTGAAAATTTTAAATTTTTTTTATATTTTAGTTTTTATAGATATTTTTTATTGATTATCGAATTTTGGAGGTGATATTATTGGGAGTGACAGCCTCGCATCCCGAACATAAACCGTAACACAGACATGCAAATATAACAAAATTTTTTTTTATATAATTTTATAAATATAACAATTTTACACCATAACATAAAATTCTGCATCCACGTAACTCCCAAGGTCATGGTTAATCTTACGATAGGGTGAGCAATCAAAATTCACAGCCACACCTGGATCTGAGCAACCTGTGGCTTTAAAATGCCGAAGCTACATGTTGAAAATGAGTCGAAAATAAAACGTGCTTCCAAGTTTCATGGCCAAATAAAAACACAAACACCAAATGCGACACAGACACATGATCCCTGCGACCCACGAGACGATATAATACAACTTCTTATTATATCAATGTGACAAATGCATTTTTGGAAGTATTTGTTATTAATATCTTTAGTATTCATTTTATAGGTTATATTTTAAAATTAGATAAATTACGTAAATTATCATTAAATTTTACTCTCAAATCTATTTTAACTACTGAAGTTTTTAAAATATTTAATTTACTTTTTGAAGTTTAGACATTAAATGTTTTTTGTCACTCTTCCATTAATTTTTTGACAGCGTCCATTTACCAACGAATAGATGAACTTCTTCAAGATCCGAACAGTAAAAAGCTTCATCGACATAAGGGAAGCAATCTACTAAGAATACACTAAGTAATACGCTTCATCTGACGGCGGATGAGGGAGATTGAAGAGAAAAAACTAAAAGTTTTTTGCACGATCCGTGGACTTTGAGGCACTTTCCGACGAAATGAAAGTCGGATTTAGACTCAGAGGGCCGAGACAAAGCGACTGGTAAAATTTAAGAAGGAATAATCACCATCTATGGTAGTCGACGATGGCGTCCAATGACGGTGAACGATGGACGACGTCTATATCATAACACCGTAAAAAAATTAACGAAGACGTGACAAAAAATGTTCAATGTCGAAACTTCAGTGAGTAAATTGAACGTTTTAAAACTTCAGTGACCAAAATATGTTTGAGAGTAAAGTTCAATGATGATTTACGTAATTTACCATTTAAAATATGAAGTTTTAGGTCAACAATCTCTAAAGCACAAGGTTAAAAACTCTCAATTTCTTCAAAAAAAAACTTCTCAGTTGACACCCTCCTCTCTCCCTTAGGTTATGGGTTAAATACATATTATGAGTAAATTTCTCCTCCCTTTATATAGAAAATGTTCAAAAAAATTAAAACTTTTAAAAATTTACCAAATAGTATCAATGGAGAAAAGAATGTTTTAATTCTTAAAAGACTCGAATTTAAATACCCTATTTGTGCGGTGCTTATCAAAAAGATAAAGATTAATAAACAGATAATATAATGACATCAGGATGGTAAACAAATAAAGTTTTAAATCGAGAATTTAAGATAGAAGAATCACCTGCTTTTAAAAACTTTTCTCGTCGTTGGACATTCCAACATCTTCTATTGGTTGGCAATGCTCGAAGATGAAAGTAAAAGCACTAATTTTGCTTCTTAGTTCTTACCTTATCTGATTAGCTTTGAACCAAAAGTTAGAATTTTGATTCTTTTTATCTCTTTTGTATTCGATCTTATCTTTTTCTTCTTTTTTTTTTACCCAGAAATTTTATGATTTCATCTCTTGAGAAGTTTCTCCAAGCTAAAGATTCATACGAAATGTTTGATTTCTATACCTTACACCACAAAATATTTGTACGGGTCACTGTGAATGACGAAGCAGTAGAGGAGTTTAACTAAACTTTTAGAAAGTTCGGAGGTTTATTTAATCTTTAATTAAAAATATTTTTTGAAATATTAAAAATCATTAAATTAAAAATAGAAGCCATTAAATAATAAATTATTAAAAGTTAAAATGTCAAAATACTTATAAAGTAATAAAAATTTTGAAAACTTTAATAGAAAAAGTCTCTGACTGTCTTTAGTCGTTGTGAGTCTATTGTTATTCTTTGAACATATTTTTAGTAGAATTAACCGTCTATTAGAGCTTGGACCATAGCAGTATTCAAGAGTCTTTTTTTTTTGCTAAAGGGATATTTTTGTCCCTGAGTTCAACAAAAAAAAAATCAATCCAGCCCTTCGCCGAAAAACGTACAAAATTAAGCCCTCCAATTTATAAATTGCATCAATTTGACTCTTTGACCGACGTTAACCGTTACAACGCTGACGTGACAGTTAACAATGCTAACGTGACGGTCCACGATGCTGACATGGCGGTACACATGTGATGATGACGTGGCTGAAATAATTATTTTACCCGAATTTAAGGGCATAATTGATTTTTTGCTGAGTTTAGGGGCATAACTGATTTTAATTGAAAGTTTGATAATTTACTTAATCTTTAAGCTAAAAAATAAAAATATATATTAAGATTTTAAAAATATTTAAATAATCATAAAATATTAAAAATAAAAACACCATAATAAATTTAAAAATTAAGTAAAAAATATAAAAAATAATATCAAAAATTATAAATATAAAAAATTAAAATTTTAAAATATTTATAAACCATCAGAAAAGTCTTCTACTGCTTCTGGTTCTGCTAAGTGTACTAATATTCCTTGAACATATTTTTAATGGAATCATCATTGTATTGGAGTAGTAATGAAACCAAAATTTAGACGAAGTCGAAGACTTTTTCGATGAAAGTGCTTAATTTTTTTAATACTTTATAAACGATTTTTTATTTTTGTATTTAAATTTTATTATTTTATAATTTGTAATACATTTTATTTTTATATTAATTTTTATATTCTATAATTTTTTAATATTTTATTTATTTTTATTAAGCTTATAGATTTTTATAACAAAATTTAAGAATATTTTATTTTTTTTGTGAGAGCTCTCACTTTACATATTTTTAAAATTATCAGGGACCCAAAGGATATGTACACAAATTTCTTAATTGACTTTCATATATTCCATTTGTAAAAGTTTAACTTGAAAAACTAAATTATTTATCTTATTTTATTCAAAAATTAAATAAATTGACTAAATTAACTTGAAATTTAAACAAATTGTTTATTCAGTGTTGATATTTTAAAATTTTAGTAATTTCCTAAATTCTTATTTTTTTAACTTAAATATTAAATAAGTTATCGAACTTTCAATTAAAATCAATTGTGTCCCTGAACTCGGCAAAAAAAATAATTATGCCCTCAGAATTCGGTTAAAAAATCAATTCAGCCACTTTACCACGTCATCATCCCACAGTGTACTGACACGTTATCATCGTTAACGGCCACGTCAGCACCACCAATTGCCACATCAGCAATGTAACAGTCAATATCGATCAAAGAATTAGTTTGATTCAATTTACAAGCCGGAGAACCTAATTGTGTGCGGTTTTCGGCGAGGGGCTCAATTAATTTTTTTGTCAAACTCGAGGGAGAAATACCCTTTTAACCTTTTTTTTATCTCAAATTTTGTTTTTTCAAATGTCAACACCGTGAACCACTAAACTTTCTTTTGTTGTATGGAATACATTTGACAAATCAAAATTTGAGAAAAGCGTCTCTTGCTTCTTCAAGCTTCTGAATCGCGTAGCAGTGTTGTAGTTGTGGTCATGATTGAATTCTCAAATTTTGAAAAGCACATGGACTAAAAATGATTAAATTAGAGTAACCGATTAAATCCATAACCTAGGTATATTACAAGGACTGATAAAAAATTCGGTTAAACTACATGTTTAGCCATCAAACTTTAACGTGTTTCTATTTTTGTCACCCAATTATAAATATTTTCAAATTTATCACTAAACTTTTGAATTTTGCTCATCAGCTCACTCGTACATTAAGTCTTTAATGTCAGCACAAAAAAATGTGTTTTAAGCTTTTATTTCTAAAGTTAACCTAAAATTTTAACCTTCTTTCCCATGGACAATATCCTTCTCCATCATTGTGGACTGTCATTTACAACATAATGAGTACCAAAACATTCTCTGCTCCCTTTTTTTCTTTCGAATTTATTCCCGAAACTAACAAAACTCAAATAAGAGTTTCATTTTTGGTCCGGTCTACAATCTTCATTGTATGATCAATGTGGAATTGAGATATTAATTTCCTCATGTTCTAAATCTCCTTACTGTTCAGAGTTTGAAGAAAATATCCCGACATCGGTAAAACAAAGGGAGTCAAAAAGTTTGAATATGAGAATAAATTTTTAGGGTTTCTTGCATATATTCATCAAAAAACTTTAAACAACGTTAAAAATAACGGTTGAGTGCTTAACAAGTGGAATTCGAAAGTTTAGTGATGAAATTAAAAATATATATAGTTGGATGACCAACACAAAAACAAGCTGAAAGTTAAGCTACTAACCATATAGCTTACCCAAAAATTAAGATTTTATATAAAAGTATTAAAAAGATTCAAATGTTCTTATAATAATTTTTATTTTTCTGAAAATTATTAATTAATTAAGTTGATGCGTAATAAATTTGTGATATTAATTTAATTAAAGATTTAATAATAGTGTATCATCAAATATTGAATGTAATGTTAAAGCATATTGTTCTATTAAAAAGAATATTTATGCTCAAACATTTGAGATAATATTATTGAGAGAAATATCAATAAATCTCGAAAATAAATAACAAAATACATATAAAAGATTTAAAAAAAATCATAATTTATGTATTATATGTCGGTTGAGTTTGATTACTATATCGGTTGAAATAAAATAGTGTTTTCTTATAGATATTTTGGGGGAAATAGTCCGATTTTTTTTAGTATAATCATTTGTATATGATTTATTGATTAACTAGTTTGGATCGTGAACTGTAAATATTTATAATGGGGGTAACGCTCTCAACCAGGAACTAGGGCCCCCAGATTTGTAACGTAGAATTTAAAAAATGAATTAATTATACATTTTCCCTTTATTTTTTAAATATTTACGTTTGTCCCTCAACACCTAATCTTAACTCCGTCCCTGTTTTCAAATCAATTTACTTTATTTACAATGTTAGAATTCAAACTCATAATTAGTACTTTTTGCCCCCCTAGCTTTTTTTTTTCTTCCATTTTATCATGTACCCCAAAACCAACTACACAGCAGCCCAAATTGACCAACATCTTCTCATTTTATTCTGTATTTTTTCAAATAGATACAAAATCCACTGTTTCTATTCCAATTTTTTCAAAGAATTTTGCAATGGTGGATGATTGCAGTGCAACAGCCTCTGAATCTTGTTTCAAATTTTCAATATCTTATAACCAAACCATCCCCCACATTGGTCACGTGTATTAAATTAGGGTCCATTTTTGATGTACCACCAATGATTAAATTACAATATTAAAATATATAATTTTTTAAATTAATATATTTTAAAGATATGTTGTTCCATTCTTAATTCTGTTTAATTTTTCATGAAATTGACTATCCCTCCAAAACTATCACAAACAATATATGCTAATGTTTGAAGAATATTATATTTATGACTTTAATATATTTATTTTATTTCGACCCACGAATAAATGTTATATTAAGTCCCCGACAACGATTACACATTCGATTTTGTCACACCTGCAATATAGGTGGAAGAAAATATTTTATGTAAATATATATATATATATATTTAAAATTTACTCAACAAAAATCATAGATAAAGTGATAAGAAATTTGTATATGAATTTATCAGTTATGAGATTTTTATATTTTATATTTAATATGATAACGTTATAATATCGACAATGATAATTAATAAGTGAACCCTAGGCGAAAATACAAATATTATTTTATTATATAAAAAAATAAGGGAAGATTATTTTATTCTCTTAATCTACACTTTCGAATGTAATTTGTAAGACTAATATCTGATTAGACCATGGATTATCTACACTATCGTCTTGTCTTGATGGATTATCTATATATATATATATATATTAAGTATTAACGACGTAAATTTTTTGTACCTAAATTGGTACAAATAAATATTAGGGTGAACACGCTCAGTAAAATAGATAGCTAATAAAGGGAATTCAGATTTACAGAATAGGCACACTTGGTAAAATAGATAACTAGTAAAGAAAATTCATATTTTCAGGGATAACCTATATCAGCCACTGCTTATACTTCAGCAAGAGATCATTCGAAGACTACCTCGACATCTCCTCCAGTCTATTAATATCCTGATAAGGCCAACGTCAAGTCTACTTTTTTCATTAATCAAGTTTACCGTCCGACACACAAACTTGCCAGCTGAGCTAGCACGTCAATATGCATTAATCCGTTAAAATATGTTCAACACTCGTCCTCAAAGGGCATCGTCTTTTCTCCGTTAATCAATGCATCATAAATTTTAAATCATATAACATAAACTTTCAAACTTTTATCCGCTCAAACTAATAATTTAAATCCTAAAATTAATAAATTTGTGTAAACTAAAGTTTACACTACTCCGTATATTAAAGTTATATATATATATATATATATATGGACAAAAAATGATTGGGCAAAAAAGGATAATCTTAGATAATACATGTCAAAATATGATTGGGCAAAAGTCATTGTCAAACGGAGCTAAGGCATGTTTGATCAACGCCCTTAGTAGCTACGTGGCCAAGGCCACTGCCGACACTATTTTCTCTTAGCCAATAGATTTAAAAAGCAAGGATTTAACTTATATATACCATCTTATCTTTGTACTAATTCGATTCAAACAAATGAACCTCCCCCCACTATAATAATTAAATTAAACACTACCCTTTAATTCAATTTGATATATTAGATTCAAATTTCAAAATTTAAAACCTTCATTTCCCCTTTCTTATACCAAAAAGTACAACTTTATTTATGCAAAATTACAAAAAAAAAATTTAAAAAAAGAATTAATTAATCGATGCATAAAGCAAAAGGACATGAAATATGAAATAATTTTTTAGATATTGTGGTTGAATTTTTTTATTTCAAATGAAAATATAATGGCCCATTTCGAATGAACCATTCTTTTTTCTTGTACAATTTAATAATTATATATAATTATATATATATATATATATATAAGAATTTGTTAAGTAAGTGCTTTGAGCTGTTTTTAATCAATGCTATTTATTGCGATAATCTTTCCGATATCTTTAACGCATTTGATAATACTTTTAAGTAATTTTCATGTTTATTTTATTATTTATATTTAAAATTTTATAATCCTTTGATAAGACACATATTTTGCACATATATGTGTTTAAATTTGATTTTTTTAAGATTATAGACGAAATCAGGATTAAATCGTGAGGGAATAAGTTGCTTAACTTTGTAACGATCGAAATCTTAGGCCCCGTTTTTTGTTGCATTTAGCAACTTAAACGGGTGTTTGCCCGTCATTTTCTCGTCAAACAGGTACCAGTTTGGTCCCAACGGACGTTTGCCCACATCTAAATTTTTCAACTTCTGTCAACGGGCGTTCAGCCCCAACGACCGTTTGCCCACAACAATGGCAAACGAAGCCTTAGTAAGTAATTAAACCATAAATTTTAAAGAGTTGAAATTTAATTTCACTAATTTTAAAATTAAAAGTTCTTAAAAATAATTAAACCGGAAAAATTGGGAGGTCAATGTTTAATTTAATTAATTTTAAAACTGATAAAATTCTAAAAATAAATTATATCAAATAATTTTAAAAGGGACGAAAACTTAATTAAAATGACTTCAAAACTATCAAAAACCTAAAATGTAATTAAATCATCAAAGTTGAATTTACCATCTTTTTTCGCTAAAATTAACATTATCATTTCTTTACTAAAATCACTCATTTAATTTATCATAATATAAAATTAATTTTTTCTTAAAAATATAATATATCTCATCATCAAACTCTCTATTGCATTAAATAATAATAATAATTGGGAAAGTAAAGAAAAAGTATCCAACCGACATCCCATAATAATAATAATATAACAGATAAACGTTTGTAGAAATATTGGTCACGTGTCTTTGGAGATTGTGCTTCTCCTTCTTCTTCTTCTTCTTCTTCTTCTTGTTTGTAGAAATATTGGATGAACTGACCTAATGTTAACGCTCACTTTTTGATTTCCTTCTCTCTTTGTAAATTGTAAACAACCTTCTTCTTCTTCTTCTTCTTTATAGAGAGAGAGGTGGAGGTCTGGCAGGGATCAAAACGATAACGTTTAGAGTGTTCGGAGGAGGAGGAAAGAAGAAGATCAAAATCAGCAAGAAAAAGAGCAGAGTGAAAGACAGATTCATGGATTGGTGGCCTAAGATGGTTTTCCCTGTTCGTAGATTCTGGTTCGCCGTTTCTTCCCCTCTCAAGCCTCTCAAAAACGGTGCCTTTTCATCCCCCTTATCTCTGCTATTGTTGCCTGGTTTGCAATACAATTCTTCTTCTATTTTACTGTTGAAAGGAATGTCTTTTTTGGACCAAATAAATTAGGACCATCCTTTTCAATATAATTAGCAAAGTTGAATTAGGGGTGATTTTGACTTGGTCAAAATTCGATTAACGCTCAACTTGAGATCTTAATGAGTAAAGTGAAATAAAATCTAACTCAACTCAATAAATTTAAAAGTATCTTATTATTTTTTATAATATTTTGGCGTCTACCCTACAAAATATATTCTAAAAACTCTAAATACTAGTTAAAAATTATAGAAAAGTTAAATTACTAGATAATTTACTCATAAAATATTTAATTTTAAATTTCTAAAATGTTTTATAGTTTTTGAGAAATTCAGAAAGTTAATTATACTAATAAAATATTAAATTAATCATTAGTCTTCTCTATTTTTATTATTATTATTTTATATATAGAAAAATAAAAGAAAGAAAAAGTCTTTATTTCTCATATAAAAAAATATAATTAAAAGTTAAGATTTAAAATTTCTAAAACCTTTTCTCTTTTGTTATTTATTGAAGGTTGTCGATAAATTAAAAGAGTCTCACACTCGACTATAGATTTTATCTCTAACTTAATAATAACAAGTTCGTTTATTTATTTCTCCAGTCTTTACATTTTTTTTTCTTGAATTTGTATGTTTATAGTAAGCTCTAATCGTATCACTAGATTTTACGTAAATTATAAAAAATAAGGTAAAATTTTAGAGAGCTTAATGAGGAACGAGTCGAGTTGAGCAACGAAATTTTTTAATGAGCACTAGTCGAGCAAAATTTTATTGAGCTTAATGAGCAACGAATTGAGTCGAGTAACAAATTTTTTTAACAATCATAAGTCGAGTGCTACTCGTCTTGCAATCGACTCGCTCGATAAACACACCCTAAATTATGATAATCTTACAAACTATAATCCAACAATAAATTATTTCTTATATTACAGTGGAGTTTTCCACCAGCGAGTTAATAAGCGTTTAAGTATCTTGATAATTTAACCCAATTTTTAAAATTTATTTTATCTTATATGTTTATTTAACAATTTATATTAATTTCTTTTTAATATATTGGTGCTTAAACTCGAGTATCTTAGAATAAACATATTTTTTTCTTAAACAACTCGTTTCAACTTTTTTAAATCGTTAGGTGAAACCCGCCCGGTTTCTCCTAATATATTTACGAAACTATCATTTTTTAATTTTATAATTATTTTTATATGATGTGTTTAGGGGTTTCGTAAAAAATTTATGGTCAAATTCGAACAGGTTAGATTGTTAAAATCGAGGTCGAATTATACTTTCATTATATTAAGTAACCACATATATTTAATTCACAATAAAAAAAATTTAAATCCCTAACTTTCATAAATCTATTTGGTCGGTTATGTTTTTATGTCCACTTCAAAGAAAGAATATGTAAGATTTTCATTGATTTGTTTTAATATGCTGAAATCCAAACCCATAGTGTCCACCATGGCTTGATGGTCCATGCACTCAAAAAGCTAGGATCAACCTCTTTTTTAGTGCAACTATTTGCCCTAATTCAATAACAAAGTTGGTGCTCAATCTTTACCCAATGACAAAGATTTGCAGCCAGGACCACTCAACTCAAGATCACCACAATTAATGCAAAATATGCCTTCAAAAAACAAACAAAAAAGACCCATACTTTGCCTTTTTGCTAATTAACAATTGATGCAGGCGCAGGGCTCTTAAAGCTACACGATGATATACAAACATGTGGTTACCAAGATGTGCAGGTGATGTGGGAGATGCTGAGAAGATCCGAGACCGAGCCGATCGCTAACAATCACAAGCAGAAGCAACGGCCGTTTTGGCGAGTTTTTGTATGGTCTTCTAACAACAACACTTCGTCCACATCCTTGTCGGCAAATCATGCTCAACTTTGATACCCGATTGTGCTTCGGAACTCTCTCTCTGTTATGATACAAAGTAATAACTTGTTTCCTGTAGTACTTTTGACATAGGCAGTCGTAGTTTTAGAACCCGATGGCCGGCCGGCATTGCAGTGGCGCATAGTAGATATAGCTGTTGCAACCATGTTAATGTATCACTATTGAAAAAAAATGGTTTCGAATTCGAATGAAGTCGACTTTTGTGATAAAACAGAAAATCATCAGAAAACTGGCAAGCAAACGATTTTATTACCAACTGGCAGACTATTAAATCGCTTGTTCAGTTCTCAGAAAGTTGTACTATATGGTCTTCAAAATGCAATGAAAGGAACGTTACTCGGTTACTAAACCCTAATGGAATGATGAGAAAAAAAATAAAAGAATAATAGGGCACAGCGACAATTTGTAACTAAATGATTTGCTGGAGCACACCATCTGTGGAGCCAGTTGGAGGAGGCCGAATCCGGATCTTGCGATTAAAACTGTATGAGGATGCCGGAGAAAAAGGCAGTTTTTAACCGGTGAAGGTTACTCTACGCGGGTCGAGATGTCCACTGCAGTAACTTGAAGGAACGACCGAGATCTCCTGCCTTCCTTTCCACTCTTCACCGGGTTTCAAGGTGATGGGCTTCTCCACATCAAGCAGCCTCGACACAAAGCATATGCTTATATTCCTCGTCACCAAAATCAGCCATTGCCTTCGCTTTCTTGTCCCAGGGATTCCACACGACTGAAACAAAGATATGTTAACTTACAAGACAAAGCACGGACTGGATATGGAAGTGTATAGGGACAATAAACTCACCGGCGTCGGGAAGTCCCTCCTTTCGCAACACGAATGTTCGCTTCCTTTCATGGTCCAGGATGGCAATTTTTGTCGGTGTACTGAGGTAAATTTTATCCACCTTTTCAATCAACAAGAACAATTAAACAATAAATAGAACCTAGAATTGAAAGACAGGGAAACATGAGCCTGCTTAAAAAGAAACTGACACTAACTTCTGATTCAAATGTTCGTGCATCCCCTTGTTCAGTGAACCTCTCCCTGTTCTGCAGGTTATCCAAATAATCCAGCGTCTCTAGTCCTTCCACTCGCACTTCACTAAATAAAAGTAAATACAAAGAATAATTCCTAGCAATATATCATAACAGAGCAACATCTGAATTTTTTTAACTTCAAAATTTGAAGGAAAAAAAAGAACAGAGAATTTTCATATATATATATATACCTGATATCAGTGACTAGAAAATAGGTGTGATAGGCAAATGTAAATGTAAACGACTTTCCATCAGTGTTTGCATTTCGAATGCGGAATGTCAACATCAAATCACCTGCGGGATTCAGAGCTATCCTCAACCGAAACTCAAACCTGCACAGAATTGCATTCCCTTAATTCCAATGATAGAACTTCAGTATCCATCTCACATGCATAGGTAACCATATAAATGTAATCAGTTAATCCATAAATCTAAAGCACAAAGCAGTTCAAGAGCAAAATTTAAGATTGATTTTAAAACTAGATATGGGTTAGCTCCAAAACAGCACACAACCTGAAGCCATAGATTACAAAAACTGGAATAGAGGATATAAAATCGGGTCCAGACAGCAGTTTAACAATTTTGCGATATAAGGGCATTGAAATCAAGATGTCAATTTAGGAACTGTGTTAAATATATCAAAATTCATATGGAAGAATGCACCTATGAGGCCAGATCTTCAACTCTTTTTCTGATTGCCTAAGAATTAAGTCGACAAATGCCCTGCTAGAAGCATGTGATGAACATGGTGGTGGATTAGGATCAACACTCCATAATCGATTTCTTGCAAATCCATGTTGCTCAAGAGAATCAATATTCCCAAACTGCATGGCTCAAGAAATAAAATTGAAGCAAACGAATAAAAATGCAAAAGAGAGAAAGAGAGAGCATGGAAGCACATACTTGAGGAAAACAGATTGGTATACCTCCACGGATAGCCTTGGGTGGCTGAAAAATAGCCCGACCCGGATCCAAACCAGTACCCATTACCCAAACCAAATCAAAAACCAATTAACCCGACCCGGATCCAAACTTAACCCGACCCGGCCCGGAACCAAAAAAAACCTAACCCTAATGCCATTATTCCACCCGCCGCCGCACCTTCTGTCGTCGATCATCCACCGCCGCCGTTCGCCATTTCCGGCAACCAACCCCAAACTATAACCACAATCACCATAAACCCTAAATTCTAGATTACAAACCCAAAAAATCCTAAAACCCCAAACCAAATCAACCAAAAAATAAAATAAACCTAAACCTACCCCATCACTATACCCTGCAGCACGCATTCACCCCCATGCTTCACCCCATGCCTCTGCAATATTTCCCCCACACGCCACTTCCCCATGATTTCATTTTTCCATTCCAATTCATTTTAAAGAACCACACCACCACAAATTAAGGGGCCGGCCATTTTCAAGCAAAAAAAGAGAGAGGAGCTCTCGGGGTCTTTTACTTCAAAAACGAGGGGATTTTAGAGAAAAAAATCAGAGAGTAAATGGGGATTCGGTTCAAAAATATTACATGGGTTCTTTTTTAAAAGAAATAGAGAAAGAAACAGGGAGAAATCTGAAGGAAAATTTGTAAGAACAAATTCGAAAGCAATAGAAGAAGATTCAAGGTTTTTTCTTTTGAAATCGAACTTACTTCGTTTTATTTTTTATTTCGGATAGCAAGAAAAAAAGGGAAAGAGATATCAGAGAGCTTACTCTCGTCACCGCCGTTGTGCTCCACCGCCGAGAGGCTAGTCGGCCGATGATCGGCATCTTGAGAGTGTGAACGGCGCAGTTCGAATGAAAGGGGTGGGGTTTGCAAAGCTTTTAGGGTTTATTTCTTAAACTGTAAAAAAATATAACATGTTTGTATATTAAACCGGCCAAATGACGCAAAACGACGTAGTTTCGAAGCCCAACCCGACGCGGTGACCCGGATTCGGGGAGGATCCGCATGTCTGATAATGGGTTAATTGCACAAATAGCCCCTCATCTCTTCTCCCGTTCTCATTTCTGTCTAGGGTCTAATTACACCTTTGGTCCTTCAGTTTAAATCCCGTTTTCACTCATATCTAGGGTTAATTCTAGTTCTGGTCCCTCGTATTCCTATTTCCCTTCTCTTTTGTCCTTTTTTCATGTTTTATATATTTTATTTTCGTTTTATTTCAATTCAGTCACTATATTTTAATTTCCAGCATGTAATTTTTGTTTATTTAAGTTTATCTCTTGGTGTTTTATATTTGTTTCGTTTTAACCCTATAATGTTTGATATTGTTGCCATGTAATTTAATATTGTTGCATTTTAGCCCTTAATTTTTATATTCATGTTGTTTTATGTATATTAGTGTAAACCATGCATATTATTATTATTATTATTATTATTATTATTATTATTATGTGTGTAATATGCTATTATTATACAAAGTTATTTTTATTATATATTGATATCATGATATATGTACATATGTTTTATATTCATTGTTCATATTTCACGTATAATATTTTATCTCTTTATTACTTTAATATATATATATATATATAAGATTTTATGTATATTTATATTGTTATTTGTACATATTGTTATATTGTTGTATTAGTTAATATTATATGTATATCATCATGTATGCAAATGTGTTTAATATGTATGTTTTAGATTAGTATTTTATTTATGTTATATTAGTATTTTATTATGTTAGTATTTATTTATATTTTATCGCAATGTATTTATTTATATTTGCCATGTTTTTTAGTTTGCATAACGGACATATATTTTGTCAATGCGGTGCCCTTTTATTCGAGCGTAAACGGGGCCAGTATCAAGCGTAGTGATAGTGGTTGGACGTTTACTCTCGAATAACGGGGCCTTTAAAATCTACTCGCATTTATAACTGAATTTTAATCTAATCGTTACTTTAATCCGGAAAGTTTAATATTAATAAAGCGGTAATTATTAAAGTACCAATTTTAGGCGGTGTGGGGTGCTAATCCTTCCCCATCCGTAACCGACTCCCGAACCCCCAAGTTTTTAAAATCTTTGGTTTTCTACGGTGTCCGGTCCACCTTGAGTGGCCGGTGACGACTCCAATTTTAAATAAAAATGCGGGTTTTCTAAAACTCCACGCTGAATCCAATATTTTCCAAACGAAAATAAAACCATATCTTTTTTTAGCGAGAAAAAACATCGCTACAGATAGCGACTCCGCTGGGGAATTTTTGTTTTTCAAAAACAAATGAGAGTCGAGCTTTTTTCAAATAATTATCGCTTTATTAATATCCAAAATTCCGGATTAAAGTGACTATTAAACTAACATTCGGTTATAATGGCGCGTTTGTTTTAACGCATTTAAAATATGGCATATAAACCCGTTTTTTAAGTGGGGGGAAAACGCTAATGCTTTCGTGGAGATATCGTTCTCCCGTATGGGCCTAGCAAGTACCTTCGGGGCTCGAGTACCTTATACTTTCGTAAGGGATATCGTTCCTTCGTATGGGTATAAGCGAATGGGTCTCCCTGAATTGAACCCGGTTGAAAGGAGCCTATAATGGGTGATGACCGGGGGCCTTGCTACTCTTAGTAGAGGACAGCAAGGACAATTCGGGTACCTCTTAGCACCAAAACTGCATATAGTGAGCCGTAGGAGCCAACCCTTTAGAGCCATTTGAAACTCTGCCCGATTAGTGGTCACCCTATTTAGGCTCTGGTGCTTTATTTCTTGTTTATGTGCAATTTTTATTACTCTATTTTTCATTTGTTTTATTTAATCGTTTTATTTGGTGCTAATTCGTTGCATTTTATTCTCATCGCATTGATTTCACTTGCATCATTGCACAACATCATCACAATCTTGATTATGCATTACATCAATTTAGGACACATTTTGCATGCATATACATTCATTTTCAAAATAAGAAAACTGACTCTAGGGATGCCCTATGACAGTGATATTGGATAAAGCAGAAGATCAGTCAGCTCAGCATCCATACGGGACCCGGTACAAAACAAAGATGGCGAACGATGAAAGATTGAAGAAAATCAAGCAAGACCAAAAAGAATTGCAAGCGAACATAGCCAAGCAGGTTGAGGAACAGTTGGCGAAAGTCCAACAGGATATGAGGGAACTTGCAAAGTCACAACAAGACATGCTGGGCCAAATGGCACAAATGCTGGGATTGAAGCTTCCCGAGCCTGGAGAGGCCTCTGTTGTAAATCCCACTGCAAATCCTAGACCCATTGCCGGGGACGAGGATCTTATGTATCCTCCGGGGTTCATGCCCGTTCAAACCAGGATACAGCCGGAAACTCAACCCCAGGTGATCATTTCACGGGGAAAGTTCCATCTACACCAGGCCGGTACTTCGATCCCTATAAATCATCCATCTGCATCAGAAGTTAAGATCGGGGGCAAGCAAGCTGAAAATTTTATTTCAGAAATGGATCATTTGTTTGAGACTAAGGGGCCGAAGGTAGAAGCTTCAAAGGAAATCGAAGATCGATGTAAAAGACTCGAAGAGAAGTTAGAGGATACCTTCAGTGGATTCGATGCCAGTGAACTCAGTCTTGTTCCGGATTTGGTGTTACCCCCGAAATTTAAGGTCCCAGAATTTGAAAAGTATGACGGAACCAGCTGCCCTCGCACTCACCTCACTATGTTCTGTCAGAGGATGACTGGATACGGCCGAGACGACAAGCTGTTAATTCACTGCTTTCAAGATAGTCTATCGGGATCTGCTGCCCGATGGTATAATCAGTTGAACTGCCGTCAGATTAAGTCATGGAGAGACTTGGCAAAAGCTTTTCTGGAGCAATACCGACACGTCAATGATATGATGCCAGACCGGTGGACACTGCAACAAATGAAACAAAAGCATAATGAAAGCTTCAGGCAATACGCTCAGCGTTGGAGGGACATAGCAGTCCAGGTCCAACCCCCGCTCAGTGAGAGGGAGACGGTGGTTACATTTGTACAAACTTTGGAGGGTCCGATCTTGGGTCGCTTGATAGGCAACGCGACTACCAATTTTTCTGACCTCGTGCTATCCGGGGAGCTCATTGAGAATGCCGTCAAGACTGGCAAAATTGATGAAGGAGGTAGTTCGTCCCAGAAAAGCCCTACCATACAAAGAAAGATCATGAAGTAAACTCTGCGGGAGTTTATAATGCCAGTTATTCTAAGCCTATCACAGTTGTACAACCTCAGGCCATGCCAAGTGCTCACGGTTCCTCAAGCCAAGGCTCTGGTCAGAGGAAGAACATTGAACACGTAGAATTTACTCCACTACCAGTTTCTTATGGAGAATTGTACAAGCAGCTGTATGATGTCCACATGGTGGCACCCTTTTACCGAGATCCAGTACAACCTCCCTTCCCGAAATGGTATGATCCCAATGCAAAATGCGATTATCACGCGGGGCAGGTTGGCCACACCATTGAAAACTACTTCGGCTTCAAAAAGTTGGTGGAAAAATTCATTAAGCTTGGGGTGGTAAGCTTTGATAACTCAACACGAACGGCTACAAGCAAAGACCCTTTACCGAAGCATGAAGATGCCAATTGAGGGTGTGTTGAAGGTTTTTTGAACTGGACCATGTTAAGTATTGTACTGTCTTGACCATAGTAGGTCCCCTTGTAGTTTTTATCACTTCCAGAGTAATACCTTTTGTAAACCAACCTCACCGACTTAAGTACAATAGTGGTGAGAGTATTTTGTAAGGGATCAAAACTACAAATAGCAATGCAAACATCTTTTGTTCATATCTGAGTCTTGAATATCCAAAATACATCTCCCTAAAGTTTCAAAAATATTAAGAGAACAGTGTCAGATGATGTCATGTAATGAACAAAATTTTGGGGCATCAACTCAGATAAAAGCTGAACCCGAGACAAGGTTGGGGCACATACAAAAAAACCAAGATCCTGACGGGATTAGTGAGAAGTCAGGGGCATCCCTTTGAGGATCGAAAAAAATCATGTCACATTCATGCATGTAGTTGCATTCATCTTGCATTAAACCATTTTTGCAAACGTCATACATTTAGATTAAGTGCATACACCAAAGTCACCATACATTTAGGGTAGACACATGTATTAGATACATTCATACAATCTTGCTTGTACATAACAGGTCTAGGAAAAAGACCGAGTACCCTCGACGTGGGGGCAATGACAAGAAGGCCAACCCTAGTCTTGAAGGAGGCCAAACACGAAGAAGATGAAAACATCCAAAATAAAAGGTATCAGCGACAAAATCTTTGACAATTACTGACAAATGCTTTTTTCCTTTGTAGGATTTGATTCCTCCAACGATGGTGTGACGGACGCCAACATTCCAGATCTTACCCTCTGTCGACAGAAGCAGGGCAAATTTTTCCAGACCTAGTCTCGCTGTCAATAGCACAACAATTCCACATCTTGCAAATCATGCCTCCGTCAGTGGTGGTACACCAACTTAATCTAGATCTTGCCTCCGTCGGTGGTGTTGCATATCAGATTTTTCATTCAGTCCTGTCTCTCCGTCAGTGGTGTAGCGGGTCTCACATTTTGCTGATCTAGTATCTCCGACAGTGGTGTAGCAGATCAAATCCTATTCAGATCTTGCCTCCGCCGGTGGTGTTGCAGATCAAATTTTCCATCCGGATCCTATCTCTCCGTCGGTGGTGTAGTGGGTCCCACATTTGGCTGATCTAGTCTCTCTGTCAGTGGTATGACAAATCAAATCCTCTCCAGGTCTTGCCTCTTCGACGGTGTTGCAGCTAGACCTGAATTTTACTCGGAATTTACCTTTTTATTATAATTGTAGCTAAAAAAATCAATCCAAAAAAGAAAAAAGTAAAAGTAAAAGAAAAAAAAAAGGAAAAAGAAGAAAAAGAAAAAAGAAAAAAAGACAAAAAAAAAGAAGAAAAAAATCAAAAATGAAAAAAATGAGCTTTCAACCAAATTCTGATCATGCCTCTTCGTCAGAGTCGTAGCTTGATCACAAAAAAGAACAACTATCCGATCCTCGCCTCTCTTAAATTGGTGTCGTAGCTGGATCAAATCTTCAGACCTTGCCTCTTCGTCGGTGTTGTAGCTTGGTCAAATTTAACTTTCGGTTATGCCTCTTCGTCGGTGTTGTAGCTGAACCTAATTCACTAACTTCCGGTCTTGCCTCTTCGTCGGTGTTGTAGCTAGACCAAATTCACTAACTCTTGATCCTGCCTCTTCGTCGGTGTTGTAGCTGGATCAACATTACTAACCTTAGACCATGCCTCTTCGTCGGTGTTGTAGCTTGGTCAAAATTCACCAACTTTCAAGTTTTATCAATGTTCTAAGAAAAAAAACAAGAAAAATTGAAAAAAAGAAAGAAAAAAGCAAGAAAAAAACAAGAAAAAAAGAAGGAAAAAGAGAAGAAAATGAAAAAAAAGAAAAAAGACAAAAAAATTAAAAATGAAAAAATGAGCCTTTAACCAAATTCTGATCATGCCTCTTCGTCAGAGTCGTAGCTTGATCACAAAAAAGAACAATTATCCGATCCTGCCTCTTCATCAGAGTTGTAATTGGATCAAATCCCCGGACCTTGCCTCTTCGTCGATGTTGTAGCTTGGTCAAATCTAACTTTCGGTTCTGCCTCTTCGTTAATAAGCACGAGTCGAACACAATTTTAACGAACAACGAGTCGAGCAGCAAAAATTTTTAACTTGCACGAGTCGAGCACTGCCCATCTCGCGATCGACTCGCTTGATAAACACCCCTAGATGCAGATATAGGGAAAGAGAATTGTGCTTTTACTTCCGCTCGGCTCCGGAATGTTATACCACCGGGATATACCAAAAACAAGAAAAGAAACACAATTTATACATCGAGTCGTATATCATCTCTCCTCCGTGGATAATTATTCTGTAAGTATAAAGATTAGCTGCAATATCATCTAGCCATCGATTATACAATATAATTAGGACCTAAACTCGGATAAACAACAAATTTAATTTCATATCTATTCTAATAGGCGGTAAAGCCATTCGTGAGATCGACATAGAGGGATTTGAACCGAGCAAGCACTCTTTCACAACCTCAACTCGCAATGCATATACATATTCCCATGTATAAGATGATACCTTGAATGAGATTTCTTCCAACGTGAAACTAAGTGTTGTGATTAAAACATCTGTAGCTGGTTGTTGGTGGATAACCGAGACATCTGTAGTGTGTTGTCTTTGTGGGGTCTGCTGAAAACCAAAGTGTGGAGCAGATTGGTGGGGCATAAATTGAGGAAGCGGTCGTCCTCCGTTGAACGGATTTTCATTCATAGCTAACATTTGGCTGGCTTGTATCTTAAGCCGTTGCACTTCTTCCCCCAATGCATCATTCAATTGCTACAAACCACGAGAGAAATAAATACTACATAAATAGGATATCTTCAAAGAGAAAAACTTTGATACACAGTCTGTGTAAACTTTAGTTTATTTTTTAGTTTTAGGGGTCTAGTTTAGGGTTTAGAGTTTAATGGTTTGGGTTGTAGGGTTTAAAATTTGAGGTTAGTGTTTAAAATTTAGAGTTTAGGATTTGGGGTTTAGTTTTTTAGGGTTTATGTTTAATTTTGATTTATAATGTAAATACACGACTTGTGTAAAATTAATTTTACACCGTCTGTCTGTATATCAAAGTTTTACCCATTTTCAAAACCTAATTTGTTAACTATCCGGACGGCTTTGATGACCTAGTAGGAGTTGCTTACATTAAAAGAAATGGTTTATCTATATGGCATCCAAAACCACATGAAAACAGAAATGTAACGTATTAATCAAGTTGTACGCACTCTAAATTCACGATTTATTTCAAGAAATTATGAAATGCACAGGATCCACATGATGCACTCACTTAACTCAAATGATAGTTTTGACGGTTTTACCAATCAGTATCATATTTGATGATTGACTACAAATTGGTAATCAGTTCACTTATGACACTCCCACCCACCTGAATAATTGTTGTATGTAGTGCAAAAATGAGAAAACATACATACCATCTCTAAGCTTTGCTTGTTGCTCCATAGCTGCGATCTTAGTTTGAGTTCCTTATTCTCGGCGATCAACCTAGTAGTGTCTCTCTGCATCGCAGAGAGAAATATATTAGAATTGATTCCCATCACTTTGGTACTTTAGCGAGAAATAAGTGGTAGGAATCTAGAAAAATAGTCATATCATTAGGTGCAAGGTAACCTTAAAAGCAAATAGCGAAAAGAGAATTAAGACAAGAAATCAGCAGGGAGCAACCAACAACCATGTGAAACATGTACTTATAAGTGCTCTGTATTGTTAAAAATTAAAATATCACATCGACTGATTGATAAAGATTAAAGTCGGTTAAGTATGAGGTTTTGCAGGATATAAATCTAATATGTACCAAAATGCATCCACATGGAACACGGTCACATAAAGAACAAACAAAAAATAATAATTAGACAATAATACTCTATTCATTCTTTAACCAAATATTAGGTTCTTGAAAGTATTTGGAGAACTCAAAAGCGAGTCTTTGTTATCTAGCAAATGCTTAGAAGGTGCATAATCCAAAGGCACTTTTCAGAGATGTCATGGACTGAAATTGACCAACCCACTACCCCTATTTTATCACGAAATGTCCTAGACGCCTATTTTATGAGAGCGAGAAAAAGAAGCTCGATATGGAACAGTTGAAAACCTATGGTAAAAATGAGAATTATGCCTTCCCTTCATTCCTAGGCAGGAATAAGGAAGTGCATGAAGTTTCCTTATTCTCAAAGACTTAAAATGGAATGAATCTTCTTTCTAAAAAGAGAAGAGAGTCATGAATCTACCTCAAGAATGCTAAATATTGTTTTCCCCCTATATACTCTGTCATATTGTGGTACACTTTAAAAGCATTAAAAACGATCATAAAACATAAATACTCAGATTATACTACTAAACACAATAAGATCATTTGTTGGTAATACACATATGTCACTTGGATCTCATTTACATTAACATATCTCCATTGAACAAATGGGTTTAAAGTAGAGCTAGTTATAATGAATCACACATCCGACCTATAATAAAAAAATATTAAAACCTACAATTCACATGTGTCATATGAATATCAACCAAAAGTAGAGTCTCGACACATGAGTCACAGGCATACATCTCTAAGACTAAAGGTGGTGGATACCATGAACTGACCGGTAGATTTAAAAATGGAAAAGAATTCCTTATTAACGCCTCAAAATTTTCTATGGCACAAGTATTTCAAGATGCAGCGATAGCAACTTTCCTCGTCTTACTTAGGGATTAATAAATGATTGTTATATAAGGTACTTAAGTATGTAAGAAAATTTGTAAAAAAACGCAATGGAACTTCTCAAGAAGGTACAAAGTGGCTAAAGATACGGCAACAAGTACTAGATTACCCGAAAACATGATCTTGTAAGTCCTTCATTACATTTAATCGCTCTTGCAATGAAGAGGGTTATATCCATATGAAAGTTGAAAACAGTCATAGAAAGATTTTCCTCTTCAAAATTCAAGTTGGTTTTTGGGTTCCTCCCCTCTCCCCCCAAGGAAGAAATTAAAACCACTACATTTTTTCTTACAGAGAACTACTAGTTCTTCGAAATAGTAGTAAATTCAATAAGTTCCAACTACAATGAGACAAGTCATTAACAATTATTCCAATGAATATGTGTACGAAAGTCCACAACCAGTAGCGAGGACAGTTACAATTAAGATACAACTAAAGTCCAGTTGAAGATTGGGGTTCGATTGTTACTCGAAGTCGGTGTTGTAGCTGAACCTAATTCACTAACTTCCGGTCTTGCCTCTTCGTCGGTGTTGTAGCTAGACCAAATTCACTAACTCTTGATTCTGCCTCTTCGTCGGTGTTGTAGCCGGATCAACATTACTAATTTTAGACCATGCCTCTTCGTCGGTGTTGTAGCTTTGTCAAAATTCACCAACTTTCAAGTTTTAGCAATGTTGTAAGAAAAATTCAAAAAAAAAAGAAACAAAAAAGAGAAAAAGAAAAAAAGAAAAAATATGAAAAAGAAACAAAAGCAGAAAAAAAAGAAACAAAAAAAGAGAGAAAAAAAGAGAAAAATTGTCAGTTTTCTGATCTTGCCTCTTCGTCAGAGTTGTAGCTGGATCAAACATCAGAACTTTCACCTATCGGTCTTGCCTCCTCGTCAGTGTTGCAGCTGGATCGAATTTTGTAGACCCTGCCTCTTTGTCGGTGTTGCAGCTGGGTCGAACTCTCTTTAGGTATTAGCTTATTATCCATAATGTAGCTAGTTGGACTCATTTTGCCTCCCCAACAGACAACCCCCAGTTTGAAGAATTTTGCTCCCCAAGAGTGACAAGGTAGATCAACCAAGACAAGAAAGAAGACCTGCATCAAAAAAAAAGATCTACAGGAGAACGAAGACGTACGTCAAGAGGGGACAACCAGCCAGACCGGATGAAATGGGTCATTTTTAGTCTTTGCTTCGTTGCCGTTACACAACAACGAGCAAAAAGGGGGATCTGTAATAACCCATTTCACCCAAACCAGTACCCATTACCCAAACCAAATCAAAAACCAATTAACCCGACCCGGATCCAAACTTAACCCGACCCGGCCTGGAACCAAAAAAAACCTAACCCTAATGCCATTATTCCACCCGCCGCCGCACCTTCTGTAGCCGATCATCCACCGCCGCCGTTCGCCATTTCCGGCGACCAACCCCAAACTATAACCACAATCCCCATAAACCCTAAATTCTAGATTACAAACCCTAAAAATCCTAAAACCCCAAACCAAATCAACCAAAATATAAAATAAACCTAAACCTACCCCATCACCATACCCTGCAGCACGCATTCACCCTCATGCTTCACCCCATGCCTCTGCAATATTTCCCCCACACGCCACTTCCCCATGATTTCATTTTTCCATTCCAATTCATTTTAAAGAACCACACCACCACAAATTAAGGGGTCAGTCATTTTCAAGCAAAAAAAAAGATAGGAGCTCTCGGGGTCTTTTACTTCAAAAACGAGGGGATTTTAGAGAAAAAAAATCATAGAGTAAAGGGGGATTCGGATCAAAAATATTACAGGGGTTCTTTTTTTAAAGAAATAGAGAAAAAAAAACAGGGAGAAATCTGAAGGAAAATTTGTAAGAACAAATTCGAAAGCAATAGAAGAAGATTCAAGGTTTTTTATTTCGGATAGCAAGAAAAAAAGGGAAAGAGATATCAGAGAGCTTACTCTCGTCACCGCCGTTGTGCTCCACTGCCGAGAGGCTAGTCGGCCGATGATCGGCATCCTGAGAGTGTGAACGGCGCAGTTCGAATGAAAGGGGTGGGGGTTGCAAACCTTTTAGGGTTTATTTCCTAAACTGTAAAAAAATATAACATGTTTGTATATTAAACCGGCCAAAAGACGCAAAACGACGTAGTTTCGAAGCCCAACCCGACGCGGTGACCCGGACCCGGGGAGGATCCGCGTGTCTGATAATGGGTTAATTGCACAAATAGCCCCTCATCTCTTCTCCCGTTCTCATTTCTGTCTAGGGTCTAATTACACCTTTGGTCCTTCAGTTTAAATCCCGTTTTCACTCATATCTAGGGTTATTTCTAATTCTGGTCCCTCGTATTCCTATTTCCCTTCTCTTTTGTCCTTTTTTCATGTTTTGTATATTTTATTTTCGTTTTATTTCAATTCAGTCACTATATTTTAATTTCCAGCATATAATTTTTGTTTATTTAAGTTTATCTCTTGGTGTTTTATATTTGTTTCGTTTTAACCCTATAATGTTTGATATTGTTGCCATGTAATTTAATATTGTTGCATTTTAGCCCTTAATTTTTATATTCATGTTGTTTTATGTATATTAGTGTAAACCATGCATATTATTATTATTATTATTATTATTATTATTATTATGTGTGTAATATGCTATTATTATACAAAGTTATTTTTATTATATATTGATATCATGATATATGTACATATGTTTTATATCCATTGTTCATATTTCACGTATAATATTTTATCTCTTTATTACTTTAATATATATATATATATAAGATTTTATGTATATTTATATTGTTATTTGTACATATTGTTATATTGTTGTATTAGTTAATATTATATGTATATCATCATGTATGCAAATGTGTTTAATATGTATGTTTTAGATTAGTATTTTATTTATGTTATATTAGTATTTTATTATGTTAGTATTTATTTATATTTTATCGCAATGTATTTATTTATATTTGCCATGTTTTTTAGTTTGCATAACGGACATATATTTTGTCAACGCGGTGCCCTTTTATTCGAGCGTAAACGGGGCCAGTATCAGGCGTAGTGATAGTGGTTGGGCGTTTACTCTCGAATAACTGGGCCTTTAAAATCTACTCGCATTTATAACCGAATTTTAATCTAATCGTCACTTTAATCCGGAAAGTTTAATATTAATAAAGCGGTAATTATTAAAGTACCAATTTTGGGCGGTGTGGGGTGCTAATTCTTCCCCATCCGTAACCGACTCCCGAACCCAAGTTTTTAAAATCTTTGGTTTTCTACGGTGTCCGGTCCACCTTGAGTGGCCGGTGGTGACTCCAATTTTAAATTAAAATGCGGGTTTTCTAAAACTCCACGCGGAATCCAATATTTTCCAAACGAAAATAAAACCATATCTTTTTTTAGCGAGAAAAAACATCGCTACAGCAATCACAAATAGTTGGTAGATCCATTTAAATTGCTGTACTTTATCCTATATAAAAATCAACATGCATCAATTATTTCAATTAGAATTATTTTGTACTTTACCAAAAAAAATAGAATCCATGTTTATATCAAAAGGTAGGTAAATATATGTGGTGGGCATTTTGTTACTCACCTCAAAATACAAAATATTTTAGAACTCTTATTTATTTTTGAGCACGAACCTCTTAACAAAGAAGTGGCATTAGGTAATCTCATATCGGAAAGGAAAATGAAGGTCTTGTGATATAAATACGGATTCGAGCTCGAGTTGTTTGCGAGTTGCTCAACTCAATAAGCACCCCTAGGTGGCACAACACATCCTATTAAACATGTCTTTTGGGAAGATAATAATGACCCCGTGACATATTGTTATACCCTCGATATATGTCACCGAATTCAAAATCTCCGTAAAGCCCAGTTCTGAATTCATGGTCTCCAGAATCTGCAAACCTCCGCTACAACTCCTCATAAACTCCCATTCCCTGGACTTCTCTCCATACTCGACGGTCGTGCCTCTACATGAGAACTATCAAGTCTACAGCCGAATCTACTCTGTCAGCTCATTAATAGCAATCATGATGCTAGGTCCGACAGCTCCACCGATCAAGGTCATGAGCCTATTATAAATACCCCACATCATCAACAATGAAAGAGGGTCGACACAATGAGAGAGGACAACCAAGGGAAATACCCCTTTATTCTCCTCTCTCTCCTTCCTCCACTTTCGACCTCCATTGTCTGCGACTCTATGCCCCAAATCTACTGGGATGAACCGTCTAAAATCGCAACCAACTGTCTTCTCCCTGATCTCCACCTACCTTGTTTGGTGCTCGACAATTTAGGCATCATCAACAATTGCGATGAGCGTGGAGGTCCTCCCGAGCAAGATAGTCACGGACTTTTGCCAAATACGCTCTCAGCACACCTGACTTTTGCAACAAGGTGTGTCGGTCACGAAATCAACGACATCGATGAACGTTGGTAACACCACAGTCCACATGCAAAGTTTCTCTTTTGAAGCTAAACCAAGAGAAAGCAGAAAAAATAGCTTTCCCACTCTTAGCTATTTCAACATCAACTTTCATCTTTTCCCGATGATGCTTTTAACACACTTGATTTTTGTGACCAATGATGAGAGCGACGAAACTGGCGACGATAATAAAATGCTCAGAATCAGGGAGTCTCTCTTTTAGAGAGTTGTTCAGAAAAAAGAAAAGCAGTGAAGATCAGCTTGGCAGCTAAACACTCCGTGAGCAGTTAAGCCAAGCATGCATGGAGAGCGCCTCCGTCTGAAGTTTTCTTTTTCTTTATTTTGTGATAATTTTATATGTATAGTTGTGTTGTGTGCAGGTTTAAAGGAGTTGTTGAGGTTCTCCGACACTCAAGTGGAAGAAGAAATTAACACCATTGAACTCTCCACAATGCTTCTTCCGCAGACGCTTTCTCCTACAAACCTCGAGGTATTAGGAAAAGCCCTTATTGCTTTAAGCACCCTATGAAGGTCTACTTGAATTGTGACTAAGGCGTTGAGACCCTCTGCCGTACTTCTAGCATAGAAATGATTATGCTTCTTAGCTAGAACTTTTAAGAATACTTTTATGAGCTCATCTGCTCTCAATAAGCGTTAAGACGGACTAGCCTAAGACTGTACTCCACCCTTAGAGGTGTAGAGATAGGTTAGCTCATAGACTTTTCTCTGCCCAAGAAGCGTAGATAGAAAATTGCATATAGCTTTACACTCAGTTTCAATAACTTGCGACGTATTTACAAAGGTGTTGATATCCGACACCCTTATGTCAATGGATGTTTATATTCTTACAAAATTGTTGCCAAAATAATTTAACATCTTCCACCCCAAGATGCGTTGAGACATAAGAAATTCTTTAATGCTTTCTGTTTTACTTATATAGATTGTTATATATGCTTCTACAACGACATCGAGATACATTCGTCCAATATCCATAAATATTTTATAATTTACTTCATGGATGAATAAATGGTATGAGATTTGCAAATGTGTGTGACTCCCAAAGACTCCAGTGTATTTCCACGCTTCTATTCTTCAATGAACATTGTGAGATGCCTCTGCACATACATTGTCTTTTTCTCTAAGGGTGTGAAGATGTCCATACTTCTTTGTCCCGAACAACACTCGATCTACAAAAGTACGAATGTCTACGTCCATTTGTGTCTACCGGAGACGTCGGCTCTACAAGGACGCAGAGGATAGCCTCTGCCCATTCCATGCCTCCAACATTGTATTTTTCTCCAACGACATTAAGATGCATACACTCATGTGTCTTAAGTAGTACGTAATCTACAAGAGTGTGGATGTATACTAACAGAGGATTGCCTCCACCCATTCAATGCCTTCATTGTGTTTTTCTCCCAAAGGCACGGAGATGCTTGTGTTCATTTGTTTCTACCAATGACACAGGCTGAACAAGAACACAAAAAACTCTCCACTTACGCAATAGCTCTCGGCATGGACGTTTGAAAAAGTAAGAGATGCCTATACTCATTTGTGCCCTGACAACACTGGCTCTACAAAGGTATAGATGTTTGCCCCAATAGGGGATGTCTCCAATGAACTCCCCCGATGATTTTCCGATGTGGAGTCATTTGCTTATATTCACACCCCTTGATGATTTCTTAGGGTCGACTCATTTTTTATTTTCGCTCCTCCGATGATTTTTCAAAGTCGAGTCATTTTGCTTATATTCACTCCTCTAACGATTTACAAGAATCGAGTCATTTGATTATATTTACTCCCTTAATGATTTCCTAGGGTCAAGTCATTTGCTTATATTCACTCCTCAAATAATTTCCTAAGATCGTGTCGTTTGCTTATATTCACCCCTCCGATGATTTCCCGCAGTCGAGTTATTTACTTAGATTTGCTCCTCTGATGATTTCCAGAGTCGAGTTATTTGCTTAAATTTGCTCATCCAGTGATTTCCCGAAGTCGAGTCATTTAATTATTTTGCTTTGATGATTTTTAGAGTTGAGTCATTTGCTTATATATCTACTCCTCCGATAATTTCCCATGGTCATGTCATTTGAGGTGTCTCCGCTCGTTATACATTATTTCTCTACTCGACTGTGACTCTCCACCCATATCAATAAGAACTAATCGTCATGATTTCTCCAAACTTCAATTACAAACTCTCAGCTTGGTCACTATGTGACACCCTCGCAACTTAGGGGGACAAGTGTTATACCTCTAGATTCAAGACCTCCGAAAATCACCCAAGATCATGTGCAGTCAACAACCACATGACAGACTTTCTCATACATCTCGGCTAATACCAGTTTATGGTATTCTCTAAACCTAGGGGGACAATTGTTATACCCTAATATATGCCTCCGAATTTGAAGCCTTTGTAAAGCTCATATCCAAACTCATGGTCTACGAGATCTACAAGCCTCCGCTACATCTGCTCCAGAGCTCCCATTCCCCGAACCGCTCTCTATACTTGGCGACCACGCCTCAACATGATAGCTATCAAGTTTACAACCGAGTCTACTCTGTCATCCCATCAATAGCTCTCATGACTCTAAGCATGACAACTCCACCGATCAAGTTCGTGAGCTCATTATAAATACCACACATCATCAACATGAAAGGGAATAGAAACCATCTACTCCTTTTCGGTGCCAATATTTATGCCTCACACTAAAAAACTAGGTTTATGGTTTAGGTTTAAGGTTAAAATTTAAGGCTAGGGTTTAAGGTTAAGATTTAGGGTCAAGGTTTAGTGAATTATGAGTAGGTTGTATTTTTAGGGTTTAGGATTTAGAATTTAGGGTTAGGGCTTAGAATTTGATTTTTTTAGTGTTGAGACATAGAAAGAGACACCGAAAAGGGGCAGAGGATTTTTGTCCAATGAAAGGGGGGTCGACACAAGGAGAGAGGACAACCAAGGGAAATACCCCTCTTACTTTATTCTCCTCCCTTTCCTTCCTCCACTTCTGACCACCCCACTGTCTACAGCTCTCCGCCCCAAATCTACTAGGGTGAACCGCCTGAAACTTCCACAAACCACCTTCTCCCTCATCTCTGCCTCTCTTGTCTAGTGCCCGACAATTTAGGCATAAACAAGTATTACTCAAACACCTAGAAAATCTATACCTAGCAAATAGTAGCCTAAGTGGAGTAAATGATAAGTTACTTCCACCACCAGTGCAATCAAATTTATTCCATGAACCATTGCATGTGCATTCGAATACTATCTCTAATGATGAAGCATAGATCATTAATGGCTGGAGAAGAGGCAACTGCAATGCATTGAACTTCTTATGCTAAATAGTTTCTAACAAGAATAATTCTAAAACAGGTACCTTACTACTAAGGAAAAGCAACTCTTCCCTTCGTTCAGTCTTCCAAGACGTGACTTGGCCTCCAAAGAGATACACCGGAGAACAAAGTAGAATGAATAAGTTTTTCAGGTAAAAAAAAGGAAATGTAGAAGGTGGGGGAGGGAAGAATAAAAAACAATAAAACACTACATAAGCAGCAATCATGACTTCCTGAGTTCATGAATTAGGATTTCAAGAACACTACTCTCACAAAATTGATTTTTGACTAAGGCTAAGGCTTATCACTAGGGGGGGAAACTCCAGAAGAAGATTTATTTTTTATTTTTTTTGCTTAGGAGAAGAAAATTTAATTGATCATAACGTCCCAATTTAACTACACAAGATAATAATTCAATATCGATTCCACTATTTATCATCGAAAAGGAACATGACAAGCATCTTAACTCACTTGTGGATGTTTTAAACTCACTCATTGGTTTATTAAAATACAGGCGTTTGAAAGAATCTTATACACATGGCATAAGCTCTTTCCACTTTACTGTGTCAAAGAACCCTATAAGTAATTTCCTGTAAAGATATCAAAAACATTCTTGATTATCCATCCTTGCAAGTAAATAATCTAATTATTCTCAATAATAATAATTATATATATATATTCTCCTATCATCTTAACAAAAATGTTCCAGATGGAAAGGTTTCATAAATTAAAACTTGCACGAATAGTAAACCTGTGCTTGATATTGCACCTCAAGTTTGATTTCAAGAATCTTTCCCATTATTTTGTTCAATTTATTCATACATTTTTTTGCATAATTGAGTTTAAACATTTTAGCTTCCTTTCTCTTCTTTTCAATACAAAAGACACTCAACCTATTTCCTGCTGCAACAAAAGAATGAATCGCTCTTTAATCTAAATTCAATGCAAACTTACTGATTAAAGAAATTGCACATACCAGTATGTACTAAAAGGGAAAATACAGGTTTGGTAAACCTGTGCTTAATATTGCACCTCAAGTTTGGTTTCAAGAATCTTTCCCACTATTGTTTTATTTATTCGTACATTTTTTTGGATAATTGAGTTTAAATATTTTGTCTTCCTTTCTCTTCTTTTCAATACAAAAACACACTCAACCTATTTCCTACTGCAACAAAAGAATGAATCGTTCTTTAATCTAAATTCAATGCAAACTTAATGAATAAATATAAGATTGAAGAAATTGCACAGACAACAATACAACAAAAGAATGAATCGTTCTTTAATCCAAACCGTTTCAAGATTAACTCATCAGAAGTTAGTTTCATTATACAGATCACGTAATTCTCTTGGTTCTTGCAATGCGGTTAAGATTTCAACAAAGATTTCAAGATTCCGAACTAAAATCACAAAAGAAACAATTTCTTTCCCCAAAAAAAGAAACAGAGTAAAACAGAGAATTATCGGATAACAAAATGCAAAAGAAATATCGTGGAAAAGATAAAAAAAAAAATAGAGAGAGAATGAAACCGAAAGAAAAAAAACCTCAGCAGTGTAACCGCGAATCTCCCTCAAGATGACCTTATCGAGGCCATTGACGCCTTTACAATGCTCGACATACACGTTCTCCGATGCCATGATGCCTTCGAGATATTGAATCGTTCTTCCAAAGAAAAAAGAAAAAAGAAAAAGGAAAACTGAGGGGGAGAGAGAGAAGTGGAGTATTTTTGTGGATTTTCGGAAGGTCTTCTAATTAAGGCAATATTTATAGCTGATAGTTATGACAATTATCAGATTTTTAACAATTATATTTTTTAAAAAGGCTTTATTCATGATTTGATCCCTGAATTATATTTACTTTTCACTTTAGTACCTAAATTATTAATTGATACCGTAGTTTTTTTCCCCTTCACAATGAGCTTTAATCTACCACCGTATTCTTTAATCAATAATTAATTAAATAAAATAATAAGTTAAGTATCGATAAATTGTGACATGCCCATTTGTCACATTTTATTGGTATTTTTAAAGATAAATTGTGACGGAAATAATAATATAGCAAGTCAGAAATGAAAAATATTAAAATGAGAGAATATGAATAATTCAAAAGGACCAATCATGAATTAAGCTTAATTGTTGTCGACAAATTTTAATGATTATTTTAATATAATTTTTAAATGATTTAACGATAAATTTAGCTTTCATCTTTTATATTTTTTAAACTATTTAATGATAATTTTAGCATGTGTATATGAGTGCCACTTTGTGAAAACAAATACATTACTCATCCCTAATGGAACAACATGAAGACCAACCACTAAATCGGTGGTCGTGTGAAACAACTCTCGTCTATTTTTGTGATAGTTTGATGTTCATGTAATGATCATTATAATGTGCATCTCTTATCAAAGAAGATTGGCACCACATGATCTGTATGTAATAGGACCAGTAGAGGAACTTAGAGTAAGAGTTTGGGGGGAGCAAAATATATTTTTTTTAAATTTAGAGGCTTAAACAAAAATTTTCAAAAAATTTAATGGTTTAACTATAATTTTTAATAACCTTGAGAGATTTAATCATATTTTTTTAAAAAATGAGGGAATTTAATTAAAAATATTCAAACTTTTGAAGTTTAATATGAACTTTTTAAAAACTTGAGGGGCTAAATTAAAACTTTTAAAAAATTTAGGGGCAAAATTTAAATTTCTCAAAATTTTGAGGACATGGCCCCCTCTATTCCCATAGAGGTTCTGCCCCTGAATAGGAATATATGTGTCATGAACTATCTTATTAACTTTCCGATGAATCCAAACAAAAGACATGACTTAAATTTGAGACGAGAACCGAATACAATAAAAGATAAAAGTACACCGTCTCAAAAATTCCTAATTGTGTTAGTCACAGTCATGCAATTGGCCCCTAATTGTGTTAATTACGAGTCCTATTTTACAATTTAAATTTTATTTGTAAATTTTTGAATTTATAAAATTCAAGTCAAATTTTTAAGTTTATGTACAAATTTAATTGTAAGTATTTATAATGTTTATGTACAAGTCGAGTCAAAACGAATCAAATTTTTTACCAGACACATCCTCGTACTATCTCAAGATAGATTAAACTAATCTATGAAATATGATATTAAATTCTATTAATGATATTTTTAGTATAATTATCTATTAACAGATTAATTCAAATTAGAAAGGTGAATTGAGATTTGTGGAGTCGAATAACAATGATTAGGCAATTGCAAATCTTTTCCTTCAGTTCGATACTCAATTTATCAAAATATTTCAAGATTGAAAAATCCCATCACGGTAGATGAGTACAAACCCAAAAATAAAACAATCAATCAAATAATGCTAAACAAGAACCGAGCCGCAGCCAAAATCACAAGGACAGAAGCAAGATAATTCCCAAAACTCATACGTTCAGCCGCACTAGATTTTTCAGGAGCAGGAGCTGGAACATCAGTAGTAGCCGGTGCTGCTGCCGCTGTTGTACTGCTAGATGGTTTAGGAGGCGATGCTCCTGGAGTCTGCGCCTCGTCGGTACTAGAACCCGGTGCTTGGCCCTCCGTCGGTGGCGAAGCGACCGGTGGTGGTGTAGTCGAGTTCGATTCGGTCGGGGCTTCAGATGGTGCAGTAATGCTTGGTTTAGTAGCGTTGGATGGAGATGGTGCATTGTTGTTGCTTGGTGTAGTAGTATTAGTACTCGGGGCCGGCGGCGGAGATGGTGCATTGTTGTTGTTTGGTGTAGCTTTAGTACTCGGCGATGGAGATGCTCCACTCTTGCTCGGTTTAGTTTTAGTACTCGGAGATGAAGCCGGTGCATTTTTGCCTGGTTTAGTTTTGGTACTCGGGGATGAAGCCGGTGCATTTTTGCTTGGTTTAGTTTTAGTGCTCGGAGATGGAGCCGGCGATTTGCTTGTTTTATTTTGAGATGGTGCCGGGGACGGAGACGGAGACTTCTTCGCTTGAGTACTCGGCGCTGGAGCTGGTGCTAACATTTTCCTCGGAGGCGAAGCAGACGGTGGTTGCTGCGACGGAGGGGAAGCTGGGTCGCCAATCGGTATGATACTGGCGACTTGTAATATCGAAATGGTCTGGGGTTGAGCTTGGATAGTGCCGAGCAATTGGACACCCTTGAACCCAGAATTTTCACCGGCCGATCTAAAAGTAACCACACCATTACCCTCGTAGTTGGAAATCAAGGCGGTGGTTCCTGTGTAAAACGTGGGAAGGGTGGTTCCGGATGGCAAGCTTTTCAGCCGCGTTGCGTCGTAGTAACCGTGTACGACATGGAAGCTCAAGATTCCCCTGACGGATTCCTCCGGCAGGTGAGCGAAGGCGCTCAGTTGATCGTTGGCGACGACGAGGACCGTCACGGATTTCTGGTTGTTGATTTGGCTGGCCAGCCCGGTTTTACTCAAATTCTCGTTGAACGTGTCGAACTGGGAGTAGCGTCTGAGGATTTGGGTGATGTTGAATGCATGGGCTGTTGACAGTAACACCAAGGAAATCGAGAAAAAGAATGAAATTATTGGAGAAATCGACATTTGATCGTCTTTATTGTGAAAAAACTTTATTGTTTTTGTTTATGAAGAAGAACACTGTGAAAACAACCGTTGATGAAACGCGAGTGACGACAAGGGAATTTATAGCCAAATCTGTGGGTTCAAACTCCAAGCGAAACACTGTTTGTTGGGTTTTGAGCCCGTTTCGGCTAAAATGAGGTTGATTTCTGTTCTATTATCATGGTCATGGATGCCATTGATATCTTGACTTTTCATTTTTTTTTAATATATTTATATTTGATATTGGTACTTGAAATATATTTTAATACGGGTATATTATATAAATAATCTTTTGAATAGATGAATAAAACTTAAATATATTCACGTTAGTCTAATGGAATGAGACGTTAAATTTTTTAAACAAAGTCAATAGTTCGAATCTTGACATAACGAATGGAGCAATTGAATTGGGATGATCGTCCCCACCTCTACAGCTGAATTAATCAACTAATAAATTAAAAATCTATATATATATATTTATATCTGTTTTTATGTCACATTTAATCGGAGCTCATGTAACATATATTAGTCAATGTTGTAATACTTTAAAACATTTTTATTCAAAAAAAATATTGGATTTAATGATAAAGTGTATTACATTTCCAATAGTAGAATTTAGGTACAAACCTTAGCACTGGTAGAAGATAAAAAAAAACATGGACCAACTTGAAGTAAATAAAATGTTAATAATATGAATATTAAATTTTATCGTTATAAGTATATTTGTTAAATACATGGACTGAGATAGAAAGTTTAAGTTGTGGTATCAAAATTTTGGATAATAACTCACTTTTTATTATAAAATCGAGCCAAGTTCAATGATGGGTATCAATTTCCTTTAAAAAAATCTCAATAGTTATCAAACCGGTGTCAAATTCTATTTTATACATTATTTTTATATAAAATATATATAGAAAAAAGTTTTTCAAAATTTTTGGGTGTCACATTTGGCTCCTTCGATGGTCATGTATATAATTTTTAAATCAATGTGATATCTTTATTATTTTAATTTTACATATTTTTTATTAAATTTGTAATGTAATAAAAAATGTATATTATATATAAAATCATTGTGGATACAAATATTTCCATTTAAACTAGTCGAGGAGCTTATGCAGAGCCGCAAAAGCAGCTTCATCAAGCACTTGAGGAACCAAGGGAATAATAGAAATTCTCTTCTTCTTTTTTTTGGTCTTATGTATGTTTTAATAATAAAAAAATAGATTTAGAGTTTATGACTTATAGTTTTAGGGTTTAGGCCGTATGACATATATATAACATAAAAAGGGAATAGAGAATTTCCATTCAAGTTTGAGTTTAGTGATTAGGGTTTAAAATATAAGGTTAGAGTATAAAGTTTGTTTTTTAGCGTTAAAGCATACATAGGAACACCAAAAAAAGACAAGATTTCCATTTGTATAGGTGAAATGTTCATTTCGATCGATTCTAATTAAAATAATATAATGTTAGTGCTTGAATAAAATTTTAAAAATATATTAATAAATGTGGAATGATTGATTGTATTTGATGAGTTTATTGACGAGTATTTTGTATAACTAATGAATCATTTATATATGATGTTTTTTTACATACATTGTCAAATATTTTTCAAAAATACAATAAATTCGAAACACCGTACTTGTAACGATCTAGATTTTTGAATTTGAGGATCGGATCAAATTGAAACACGAGCTTCGTATGTGGGTCGAGTTTATTGGGCTTATAGGAGCCTTTTTGGGCTCTATCCTTGTTGAGCTTGAGTTATTGGTTTGAATATGGGTTAGGAAGAATTTAAGAAGGGTAGTTTGGTAAAGGCATAATGGGATGAAAAAGGGGGCTGATGGTTGTTTAATTTTTCTGCAGATTGTAAGGGAGTGAGGTCACCATTTTTCTCCTTTTGCTCTATTTCCCCGCCCATCCTCATCTCCTATCCAAGGTTGAGTGCTAAAGGTAGGATCTTTAAAGTTTTGAGCTTGAATCTCGTTGTGCTTAAGAAGGGAAGTTTACTCAGCATCTGGAGATCTTCAAATCAAGGTAAAAATGGCTGGTTGTGGTAGAAAAATGTGTTTGGTGAGGGTTTGAGGAAGAAGAACGGGAATGAATCTTTGAAGGCTTCGTCACCAGCTTTAATCCAAGGTTAGTACACCACTAACTCATTTGTATTCCTGCAACTCATAAAAATAGGCTTTGTGCATGATTTGGGTATTTATGGTTTGATATACTTTGGTTGACGTCTTTAATGGTAAATTGTGGATTTTGATGTTGTTAAGGCTTAAAATTGGTAGAGACTCACTTAATACTATCACCATAACTTGTAGGAATGATTTAGGGTTTAACCATGGGGTTAAACAGGGTTTCTAGGTGAAACCCGCACCCATAGTTCAAAAATCAGGCTCGCGTACCGATATGGGGACCTGAGAATTGGTACACCTTAGTGTATATGGGGGAAAAGTTGTGAGGAGAGTACCGGTACGTCTCCCCGTGTATCGGTACCCCTTGCATACTAAGAATTCCAGTAATGCTTTTGCATACCGGTACGTAAGGGGCGTATCGGTACCCACTGTTGCATTGCCTGGGAGAGGCTTAGCGTACCGGTATGGAGGTGGATCGGTACGAGGCGATCCTAGTACCTATGATGCGTACCGGTACGGCACGGAGCGTATCAGTACGGCTTGGAGTCTAATTATTTCGAGCCTAATTGGTATCAGTACTCATAGGGGAGTACCGATACTCACCTTGGAGTATCGATACTCTCTGGGCAATCTGCCCAAGAATTTCAAGGTGGCGTTCGGGGGACCGTTAAGGCATAAAATGAATATTAAAACTGAGAAAGGGAGATTTAAACCCCGTGTATGAAATAATTGGCTAATAACTTGTTATACATTGGTAAACTGTGTGAGGTGGTAACCCATACAGATCCTAAGTGGATCGTTGATGCTGTGTGGTAATCTGGGCCCTTGTTGTGTGCGTAAAAGGCGCCTATAAGGTTAAGTCTTATTGAATAATAAGATAAATTAATGAGAACGGCTAATGTGTATCTTCATAACATTCTAATAAATAGGTAAGCTCAATAGGGTGGTATAATAATTGATAGAAATCGTAGGGCGATGGTAAGTGTGTTAGAGCTGTGTGCGGTAAGGCCCTTGTGTCGAGCTCGAGGTTGTGTGGTGGCTAGGGTCCTTGTTGTGTGCTGATGAGACGCCTAGATAGTCGAGTCATCCATTGTTGGGATTTTGGATACCCTAAGTGTGTTGCAACACCTTGAAGATTCCCGAATGTTGGATCTCGATGTTTTGTGTACGCATGCCTCATTTAAAGATGCTTGATGAGAGATCTCGAGCATGTATGTAGGATCCCGATGCTATGTGGACGTAGGCCTCATCCCCTTGAGTATAGGATCCCGATGCTATATGGACGCGAGCCTTACTCGTAGTGTAAAATCCCGATACTATGTGGACGCGGGCCTCACTCAAGTGTAGGATTCCTATGCTTTGTGGACGCGGACCTCACTTAATGTTGTTGGTGTTATCTATGTGATGCTAGGTAAACGTACGAGGTACTTTTATGAGCTGTGTGCATGATCATACATTCATAATGACATGTGTTTAGGCGGTTATGGTAGCGCCATTGTTATCTTGCCATGATGTCATTCATGTTGCATTGCTTTATTTATGATTTGCATGAAGCATAGTTGAGTTGCGGTGTATCCACTGAGTTTTGTTAGCTCAGCGTTCGGAATCGTTGTTTCCGTTCACAGGTTAGTAGGTTTGGCTCGTTCTTGGAGGAGCACTATCAGGGAAGGATTCCAGCGCCTCGTCTCATCAGAGTACATTATTTAGGTCCTTGGGCTATGTATTCGTAGGAACCTATTGTATAATGTAAATCATATTTGGATTTTCAAACGATCGAGTCAAAGGTTTATAATGTAATTTTAAAAGGAGCTCCACGATATATGTTTTCAGATATTATTACGTTTTATTGGGTTGTAATTAAATGGATTTTCATAATGGATTTGTGGATTGGGCTAAACTAGGTCAAAATTGTTTAGTTGGGTTTCAGGCATGAGGCCCAAATGTGACATTCGGGCCGTGGGTGTTACATTACTGAAATGGACCGATACCAATATGTACGAATTCCGGTAGAAAACCGATGCGTCCATGAATACCAAGTGTCCCTAAAACTAGGGGGAGCACACACACAAGGTACCACATGGGGAAATAGAAAAATACCCTAAAATTAAGGTTAAAACTACGTTTAGCATTTACAAGTTATATGCTGATCACATCTTGGAGAAGAAAAATATAATAAAGAGTAGTTTACAAGAAGTTAGGGGCTTAAGATACAAACAATAACATCCACCTCCCTATAGCTTATCATATGTATCTCTTGCTCATATTTGTTTCTAAATCTTTCTCCTTTCAGCTTTCCTTAGAATCATATTGCTCAAGAAACGGGTTCTACCTCCATTTGCAGCTTTGGTTCGAAGAAAAATTACACCTGAAATTCCGAGCTTGGAACCGGCAGCCATGGTTGAACTAAGAAAAGTGAGGACAGATGAGCAAGTGTGTCAGAAACTAACCTGGCCATTCTCTGTTTTATATTTTAGCAACTCTTCTTGGGCACAGATGAGCCTACATATATAGCCAAACTGAGGTTTAGAGACAGTTTTTCGGTTTTCAGGTGGGAAAAAAGAAACCGAATGCTTCATGATATCGAAATACCTCCACTGTAACTCTGTTATTTCATGAAGTAACTCCTTTTCCCTATCATGAGCTAATTCCAACTGCAATTCGAGAAATTCATTTCGATAATAATGTAAGACAAAGTTGAATGTTTCATATTACAATAATGATGGCAGCTAGCCAACCCAACCAAACATAACTGAAACAGCATAAAATGAACCCACAGGGCTTACTCCGGGGGGGGGGGACCTATAGGTTTCTTGTATCCCGAATAAAATCTCACACATGTATAGCAAAAGTGCATGCTACAATTCATCAACTGCAGATTCACAAACTTCTACTACAAGACTATAGTTTTCGTGATCATCTTGGCAGGTTTTTTTCCGATTGAACCCTTATATGACTTACCAAAGATTTCTCTGTGACTGGCACATTAGCTGGTACACCTACTCCCTCGAATGTACGGTTTGCTAAGTCATGGAGAGAAAGGTGTAAGATCAAATAACTTGAATTTATAAAAGAGAGGAATAGAAGGAACATTTTAAGGAGCATCAATTTTTGCACCTATAGGGTCACCAGCACAAATCTGCTTCATTACATTGAGAATATACTCCTGTTTAAAAAAATACACCGAGTAGAACAACATTAGCCAACGGATAAAGTAAAAATGCTGAAAACATAGGCTTAACTATATACCCTTTGAAGAATGTTTGTCTGCAAAACAGACTGCAGCAATGGGAAAAGATGATTGGCAGCAGGAATTGATGACGCAGGATCAGATGCGACTGATGGTGAAACAGTAGGATTTGTAGTCAACACCTGCATAACCCATACATTATATAAGTTATAAGCAACAAAATACGAGTATATATATGTTCTTTTTTTCTAGGCAAGTAGCGTATTCTTCATCTGAAAGGATGATGAGAAGGTATATACACTTCCAAGATCAATGTCCTACTCTTGTTTTTTTTTTCCTGAGGTGACCAGTTTCTGCTTAAGATATTACTTCGGAGAAAAAAATTCTTACTATAGTTCTCAACTACTTATATTGTAAGCACTGATTTTTTCTGCATGGTAACCATATATCTTCTTTTTGTAATACTTGTTAGGACTAACTATTGTGTTGTGTTACAAAAGTTTGCAACTGTAAGTTAATCTCTTATAAATCAAGCCAAATGCCTAATTGTGCATTTACCGAAGAAATATAAAATGAGGTTCTACAATTGAGTCTAATAGGCCGTTTGGCACACATGTGCTAACCTCCGAAGTACCAACCTGCATGCTGCGACTCTTTTGTAGCAAAGGAGATGCAGCAACCTGAAAAGACAAGGTTAATTGATCTCCTATACGACAAGAGAAGCAACAGCCATACCAGAAAGATGTAGGTCACCTTTTCCAAACCAACATTCTCGGATGTAACTTTAAAACGTCCCTTTTGCTGAACGACAGGTGGCTTTGCTTTCTCGTCATCCCCGGTCACTCCTGCAATGAAACTTCATTATTGGGGAAGTAAATAAACCAACTTGAAATGGCAGGAGAGCAAATTAATGAAATATCGGCGAAATTGATAAACCTGGAGATTCTTTTCGCAGGGAAAAAAGTGAGAATGACCAATTAAGGTATTAACACTTGCCTGATGATTTAGTTGCCTTGGAAGGAAGTTCTGAAAGAGTATCCTCTCCTGCTGCAGGAATCACTGCTCCATTGCCACCAGAAATGTTCTGGGGCTGATTTTGCTTATCACTGAAAAGTTGATAAAATGTGTGCTACATAGATATAGTATGATAAACTCCGTACATAGATGGAAGTAAAAATGTTTTAAAATAATATTACAGTTAATATGTATAAACCCTGATATCTAGATATTGCACCTTCCCCAAACATTCTAGCCATCTGATTCACACAACTCAAATCACATTGGCATACAAAGATCGTAAGATTTCTCTTTTTCTACCAAATTGGAAAGCATGCATCTGTTTGCCCAGGAATAAACAGTGATTTATAATAACAATTCCCCTGCTAAGATAAAACCAAAATAGAATTCTTTACCTCAAAGGGCCAACAGGTAATGAATTGAACTCATATAAAAAACCCTCGGTAGAGGAAGTTTACAAAATGACACAAGCAAATAAAGTTGACCCAACGTTGATGTAACATAGAATTAAGCATTATAACCAAGAAAAAAAATTTTGTCGGTAAAGTACCAAACCTCTCTCCTTTAACTGGAAGAACATTGGTTTCTGGTATACTGGTGCTCCCTGGAATTGGTGGTGTCCTTGGATGCAAATTTTTGGTCATGTTATCAGAAGATTTTCCATTGAGCTCCAGAACAGGCTTCTGACCATGATTACTTTCAACACGATCATCATTAGAAGGCAAAGTCATATTCAGTTCATGGGAGGCACTAGCACCACTTGAGTCATCATCAGATCTTTCAAATCTAGTGTTGCATGATCAAACACGAATGTAATTACATTTTCTCCACTAAAAGAAGCCTTATTCAATGTATGAGTCCAAATGTGACATTTATGGGAAAAGATAACTATTGAAAACTTGTTCAGCATAAGCATGATCTGCTACATTCTAAACAAACTATATTTGGACAAAAGTTAATAAAAATGAAGTAGCGTAGAGGTAAAAAGGTAATATGGTGAGACTGTCAAACATCTTAAAAAACATACTTGGTAATAGTTACCACTAGATCAACTGCTGCGGAAGGAGCTGATTGATTCTGGACCAGATCATTGTCTTCCTGTGAAAGCTAGACCATCATGAACCAACCAAAAGAAATCTAGGAAAAATAAGAAGAAAAGACCAACCGGGAGCTATACAATAACAAAACTAACAAAGACCATATTTCTAGAGCAAACCTGCCAAAAACAAAGGATTATATATTGAAATACCTTGCCTGTAGCTTGAGAAGAAGCCTTACATTCTGATAGCTTATCTCGTCCTTCAAGTGAAAGCAAAGAATTCGAGCTCCCTCCTAGGCTGGCGTCAGATATAAGATCGTCATCCTGGATCTGATAAGCATTTACAAGTTCCAAATGTACTTTAAAACCCACTAAAATGTTTCACCAAAAGGAAATGGAAAGGAAACAGTGCTATATACCAGGGAAGCCTGAGCTTTCATATCTTCAAGATTGAAATCCCATCCACTTATCCCACGTTTATATTCATTCTGCTCATGATTACAAAAGCACAGAAAAATCATGAACTCAGATCTTTCAAATCCCAGCCTACAAGATATTGCACTGATGAGAAAGAAACAAGAACACCACCAACCTAGTAAAATACATTATACATATAAGCGAAATAATAATTCATAAATTAAACATAAACCTTCACATTACCAACCAAATATCACTAGCATAATATTGTGGGCCAAAACCCACACTCTGGTACTGACACCATGTATCATGAATCTAACCAAGGGTTTGAATTCTATAATCACGAATTGGTGATAGCCACATTCAAAAACACAGATGTGTGCGAATGCACAAGAGCATTTAAAAGTCCACTCTTTGCTTTAAATTTTTTAAAATTCTAACCTGCGATATTTCTTCTTTTTCACCATCTGGCATTTTCTTTTGTGCAAGCATATCTTCTTCCTTTCTCTATTTTTAAAAATGATAAAATTTGTAAGTATAAGATGGAAACTGAAACATAATGTACGGCTGTACAAACTAAGAGCCATATGCCTAAAAGTAGAACACTGACTTTCAATGCCTGGATACGGTCGCCAAGTGCAGGCAAGCCATCAAGAAGTGTCCTTGCTATATAATCATTTGACCTCGCTTGCCTAAAAAAAGAATGTTTTAATAATTTCATGGCTGAAGGTCTTTTTGAAGGATCTTTCACCAAGCAGCTAGCAATCATTTGCTTGAAAGACTGACAAGAGAAGAGAAACACAAGATGAACACATAACAGTATTTAATTAAATCCAACTACTAAGAATGTTGGATTTGTTAAATACCTTAGAAAATTTCTTATCTCTTTCATAATCCAGGCCTGGAGGTGCATTTTGCAAGGTCATAAGTAATACCTAAGAATACGAGGTGCTTTAAATCAGTAAATTTTGGTGTTCAATAAAGGATTTTGATTAAAACAAAATCTATTACCTTCATTGGGGGATATTTTGAGAATGGTGCATGGCCATGAGCAAGCTCTAGTGCAGTTATACCAAATGACCAGATATCTGCCCTGCAGGGGTATTGCAAAATAAACATCAATATGATGCCACCTAAGGAAAATGAACCAAAGATACTATTTTGAGAACACAATACACTGACTTGAAATCATAACCATGCAGTTGCTCCAAAACCTCAGGTGCCATCCTGCGACAACCAAGATGAAATTAGACTGTGGATGATAGAAGTATTGAATGATTGACACGTACCGGACAAAAAAGTCCATTGGAAAAGATAAGGATATAACTAGTCAGGGTTAATGACAAAATTATTTGGCACTCTGAATTCTTATCTAAGAACTAGGAACTCAATGGAATGTTGACGTGATAATGTAAGCATACCAGCATGGTGTTCCCACAAATGTATTCCTCATGCGTTGCCTATCACCTGAATCAAAAATGCAGGCTGAAACACCAAAGTCTCCCAGCTTGATTGCACCGCGTGAGTCGATGAGAATATTCCCAGCCTATTGGAAAAGATCGTTGATGAACTAAGAACCAATGTATTTCATTTATACATAAGAAACATCTATTTAAGATTTCATGAAATTAATGGAGTTCACTACCCAGTAATCACAATGATAAAATGGTTCTCGTTGCAATTCTAAATAACCAATTCAAATAAATACTGCAGAAATCATAATTACCTCATTCTTAGCAAAAAATAATTATATTTGCTTACCTTATTTTCAGAATGTATGTAACTCTTAACTTGTAAAATAAAACTGCTGAATTATAGAGAATTCTGACTGAAATAAACACAGCCATTTAGAGATTGGTTTAAAAAAACTAAGGAAAACCCGTTTTGAGCTCGAGGTATGCAACAAAGTGAAATAATCATTAAGAATAATAGCATTCACAGCAGCTCTAAATCATGATGAATACCAAGTACTTACTTTAACATCCCGATGTATGTGCCCATGCTGATGAAGATATTCTAAACCTTTCAACACTTCACGAAGTATTGTTGCTATAACCACCTCCTCAAAACCGTCAGCATATGCAGCCTTCAGTATATGAAGACATGATCCCCCAGCCATGTATGGCATGACAACCCATAGGTTATGATCATTGACAAAGGAGCAGTGTGATTTAAGAACATTTGGATGGTCAACTAAGACCATTGTTTGTGCCTCACGAAAAATGTTATTCTGAGATAACACATTAGAGAATAATTTCAAAATAGCTAGTAACCGTTATTAGCCAAGTCCAAACAAGAGGGAGAAAAAAGCCCCTTTGAAGATCTCCAATATAATATATGCAGCCTCTACAGAAATCTAGTATTGTCTCTCCGTATTCACAAAAGCAAGGCAATAGCATACAAAGTAGTTCATCTCAGTGTAGCTAAAGAGTTAAAACGAAACAGCAGTAATGCTTATATAGGTCCAGCTTGAATAACATTTAACCCCAACCAGACAACAAATCATCAAAATCGACTGGCAAAATATGAAGTGGCGGTGAGGATGGACCAATATTTGACCAAAAAAGGCAAACCTTAAAAATGAAATTCAAAAAATAAAAAACGAAAACCATTTGCAGAACCGGAACGAAGGGATTACCAGATCACAATTTTCACGTTCAAAATCAAGAATTTTGATTGCAACAACATCGTTCAAGGATATACAGAGAGCACGGTACACCGAAGCACTAACGCCTTGCCCCACCTCCTCATACAGTATATAATGCTCCGGCCCAATTGGATACTTCTTCTTCTCCATTATAGTTTAGACCTCTCTCCTTCACTATCACAGAACCACACACAAACAGCAGGATCCAATCTTGCCTCAGTAACAAAAGATAAAGCCTGGCAGCCAATATCCTCAAAAAGACATAAGATTCAAGGCAAACCCATAACAATAATAAAGAAAAAACAATTTGTAGCATATTAGAAGCTATAACATTAATTCTCTCAAAAAAACAATCAATTATCAAGAAAGAAATACCAAAAGAATCCGATTTCAATGACAAAAACATAACATAAATACAAAATACATGTACATTCGATTTCACATCAATCAACCTACCTGAAGTGAGGCCTGTTGAAATCCTCCAAAATATAACAGCTGATTTAGAACCCAAATCCCATAATTTCAAAATAAAAAAATTCCTCTGCATAAAATGGACAAACAAACCTGAGTGGTCATAACATTGAAGCATATATAAAAAAAAGAAAACCCAGAGCAAAAAAACGGGGTTTCTGAAAAGACGTTTACAGCATGAAAGATCTTAAGATTCATGAATCCAACAAAAAAAAAAGTTGAAAGGAAGCGATTGATTAATGTGTAATGTAAGGGTATTCATTCACACGTGCGAAAAAAGAACGATACATCGAAGAGAAAGCGAAGCAATCGGATCGCCTCTCAAACTGGGAAATAAATAACGTTTGCATGCTGGAATCCCGCCACTTGGTATTTGGTTTCTCCGTCTTTTCCCTTGTTCCTCTGCTTTCCATTTTAAAAATAAAGTAAATGATAGTAATTAGTAATTTTTAATATTTTACATTGAACCTAGAAATAAAAACTAGAGAAAACTCTCACACAAAATCATATAAACTAAAGCTTATACGAACTTGTCAATTTTAGGGGTTATAGTTTAAGAAATTAGGCGTTTAGATCGTAAGATTTGACTTTATGATTCTAGGGTTAAAATTATAGGTTTTAGATTATAAAAAAAGGATTGTATAAAAAGTTTTTAAAATATAACGCAAAAACTAACAACAATAGTCTAACAATTATCTCAAAATTTACTCAACAATATATTATCGGTGAGTAAAACGGGTCGGGTTAGATTCAGATTTTAAAGGTTGGAGTCTGAATACATATAATATTTTAAAGGGAAAACTACATATTTAGTACCCTAATTATGTTTGTGTTACTATTTTAGTACCCCAATTATTTTTTTTAGCGAAATAGTACCTAAACGTTTTTGTTATATTTTGTTACCTCCGCTGTTTAAAATTAACAGAAATAGTGACATGGCGTGGGTTAATGACAATTTTATTCCAAAAAATTACACAATCTATCAATTGAGTCTAAAATTCAATCAAATTAAACATTATTTTAATTTTTGATTAAAATTGTAAATTCCCCATTTTTCTTATTCTTTCAATCGAACACTTTTTTGGATTTTGGAGTTTAAAAAATACGCTAGGGACAATCAAAATTTTAGGATTTGCATATCAATGGGGGCTAATGCGAGGTGCATTATAGGAACCAAACTCCATGATCGGGATACCAGCGAGAATGCGAAGGGGTGGGAAAGGGATGAAACAAAATTCAATCAAAATTAAAATGACGTTTTACCCAAAATTATGATAATATTTTAAATTGATAGATTTTGGACTAAATTAATAATATATATAAGCCACATCATTATCTCTATTAATTTTTAAAGTTTAAGTACCAAACATAACAAAAATATAATGCTAAATACCATTTTACCAAAAGTATCGTTGAGATATTAAAATAATAACACGGACATAATTAGAGTAGCAAATATGTAAATTTCACTATTTTAAACGGTCCTATGATTCTCTTGGATCCCTATAAAAACCCCATTACAGAGTTCTCTCTCCTCATGTCTCCTTATTTCAAACCCCCAATCTGAAACAACCTGCCTGCCTTTTTTCTTCAATTCGCTGAAATGAAGCTAATAGTCAAAACCCTAAAAGGCAGTCACTTCGAAATTAGGGTTCAGCCCAACGATACTGTAATGCCCCCTCCCAACTTCTCACTCTCCCCTTTTTGTTCCTGTTCAATTATGTCGCTGTTAGGGTTTAAAAAGTTGGCTAAAAGTTTCATTTTTTTTCTTAAAAAAATAAATAGGTTATGGCTGTGAAGAAAAGTATAGAAGATATACAAGGGAAAGACAATTATCCATGTGGGCAACAGCTGTTGATTCATAATGGGAAGGTTTTGAAGGACGAAACCACTTTAGCTGATAATAAAGTCTCCGAAGATGGCTTTCTGGTAGTCATGCTTAACAAGGTATTTAGAAGAAAAAATTATTTAATTATTGTATTTGTTACTTTTATGTTTTGTTACTTTTGATAGTTATTTGGGTATGTGATTAATCTCCAAGATGGGGATTTGAAGAGAAGGTGTTTTAAGTAATGCAACTTCTTTATTCTTATGGATGGTTGATTGCGTAATTGAATTGATATTGCCTTCATTGAAAGTTTTAGGCTTTATTCTGCTAAATTTTGAATTAATAGCTTAATGCCTGTATTTGAAAGAAGAAGAAAAAATGTTTTCAATTATCGGTGTGACATCCTCTTTGATTGTACATGACGTTTTTTTTTTTAATATTACTTGCATATGATCAATTTGTTGGTTTTTTCTTACAGAGCAAGTCTTTGGGTTCAACTGGGGCCTCTTCAGCTCAGGTGTTCAAATTCTTTTTGATGTTTTTTTCTTGTTAAGTTGAGCTTTATGTATATAAATAACTTTTTTCTTCTCTTCACTAACAGCCTGCTTCTTCAACTCCCTCTACAACTGCACCTGCTTCTAATTCTACACCTGCTGCAGTAGCTCCTGCACAAGTACCGTAAGTTCATTCTGATTTTTTTTCCGACCTCCACCCCGCCCCCAAGTTTTTTCTATATATTTGGAAGGTTGTTCCTTGTCTCCATATTTGGATATGCAGCAGGCAGGGGTGCTTGTAGAAAAATGAAGTGTCGGAGTAGGAGTAGCATAGACGTCCTCAACCCTCCCTCCCTTTTCCTTAGACAAGCTGCTCTCATCTAATGCACATCATATTTTATCCTTGTAGGGTGGCATCAAAGAGCACCACATCTACTTCTGATACTGCTGCAGTCAAGTATGTGGCACCTGTATATTGGGTCAATAGATTCTTGAAATTATTTGCATGGATCCTCTAATATTGAATCTTATATACTAGTTTTTTGCTTCCCGAGGGAAAGAGACAAGAAATAGGACTTGTTAGGTACTCCTTTGATTTCCATTTGGTTGGTATTTCCAAGTTTTAGCAAAGATTTTTGTTATAGTATCATTTAGGGAAAATAAATAAAAATAGATTTTTCAAATTTCTGGTAAGCCAGCTGAACAGTAATTACTGAAGTTGTATGAACATACCTAACAATTACACCGTGATTCAGTCATTTCAGTACTTCCTTATAATTGAATTAAAATGTTTAAAATTAATAATATAACTATTTATGTTTAACGAATTAGCAGAAAAATCAGTGATTTAAATTACTAAAAAAAGTTTCTATGTTTTTTAATTATTGGACTAACTTCTAACTTTCCCTAAAGTATACTAATCTAATTTTGACAAACTAAAATAAAAGTATTAGTTTTTATTTTTTTAAAAGGAAAAAGTTAAAATTAAACCATAATATAGAGGCTTGTCCTTCTAATTGCACTCAAAATTAGGCTTGTCCTTATTTGAAAATTTGTAATCACTTGAACCCTTTTAATAGCAGCAGTTGTTTTTTTTTTACATCCGCGTTGCGCACATGATTTTGGTAGGGTGAGTATTCCAACAAGAATTTTCTGCATACACGAGGCATCGAACGCAAAACATACTTAAATGATATCAAACTGCTTACCACTTGAGTTAACTCTCGTTGGTAATAACAGTTGTTAATCACACTGATTGCCGTTAAATTTACCAATGTGATAGCATTTAATTGATTGAAAAATATTTTCCTGAAGTCGTTAAAAGTTTACAAAATAAAAATTTAAAAAAATAAAATAAATAATCTTAATAACTATAAAAAATTTAAAATTCCATTAATTTTATTTAATCGAGAACACGAAACAAGTAGAAAGATATGATATTTTTAATACTTTTTTATGCAAAAGTGAAAATTTTTAACAATTTAACATCTTAATATATAATACAAAAATGTCAATATGATTTTATTACACTTATCACCTATAAATTAAAAGGATATTGTGCACTTATTTAAATAAAATATGATAAATATGTACAAAATCATGTGTTTATTATATTATTTATACAAATAGACAGAGATGGTCTACTTTTTCTTTATATAAACAGTCTTCTTTAGTGGTCCAAATTATTATATTTTAATTTTTATAATAATTGTTGTAAAAAAATTTTTTGCAAAAAATAACAATTTATTAAATGATTAGTAAATATTTAAATTTTAAAATAAAATTACATTTTATAAACCAAAGAAAAATATAATAAATATATAACTTTAATAGCACGTATAAAAAATAGAAAAATAAAATTATATTTTATAAATCATTTTATGATGTATATATATATATATATATGTATATATTTGTTTCACAAGTATGGTTTTCTGCCTGTTTCGATACATTTGAAGGTTTTATAAGGGAAATTAAACAATTGTACTCTTTCAATCAGTTGGAATTGGGTTATTGTTTTGATATTTTTTTTCCTGTAAAATTTCCCTGTTGATGTTGGAATTTGATACTTACTATTCTCTTTGAGGATTTTGGTGTCGGAATTTGTCTATTCGGTTGTATAGGTGACTTCAAGATCTAGAGGTCATGTGCAATTTATTAAAATTGGTCTTTCAAGTTAAATTTGTTTTAAATTTTGTCTACCTGTGTGTGGCATGCCGATTTTTAAATAAAAAATAAGTATAACATGACTCAAAATTTATGAAGAACAACGACATTTTGTTTTTATCTCGTCCATAATTAATCTTTTGCTTTTCCTTCAAGCATAATTAACTCATTTTAGAACTCTTTTTTTTCTAGACTCTGTGCGGTCAATCCTATTACACATATTCAAAATCATCATTGTTCGGATGGATGATTCAATAGACATAATAGATTCAGTCTCTGTGTATATGCATTCATATATATATATATGTACACACACGCACACAATCGGTCACAGACTTGGTTGATTGGAGTTCTGGAGTTGCACGATCGGGCATACACTTGGTTGATTGGAAATTCTATATTGAAGAAATATGGTTTTACATGTTCTTTTGTCGTCGATTAATGCAACTTGCTGCATGATTTCAGGTCACATTGGTTGAGGACTTTTCAATATGGTTTTAAACATACAAAATGTTTTATTAACGGGGTTGGGACTCGTTTATGGTTTACCAGGTTTTCATTTTTCTTTTATTTTTTTATTTTTTAAATATTGGTAAAGGTAGGGATTAAATTGAACACTGGTGAACTTTGAAGTTCAAATTGTGAAGTTGAGCATCTTAAGGATTAGTGGCATAATATCACCATTTTCTTTGGCTTGCAAATAAAAGGGTAAAAAGAGTGTTCACTAAATAAATATATTTGCCAACATATAATTAAGAATGTTTGTGAATGTTAAACGAACATGTTTACGAATAAATAATCGAAAATATTCGTGAACGTTAAACGAGCATATTTACGGACATATAAACTTGCATGTTCGTGAACGCTAAACAACTGAACACGAATACCTTAAAAAAGCGAACACGATATTAAAAATTTAAATGAACCGAACATGAACACATTAAAAATGACAAACATGAACACAATCTTATTCGTTCAAGCTCGGTTCATTTCCACCCATATGTTTAACCAATAGAAAATTTACATCTCAACCAAATACGAGGACCAAGTTAGGCCAATATGGAAAAATAATTTTTTAATTTCTGTATAGTAGAGGGACTAGATTCAAAATTAGACAATTTCTTTTACATTTGCAGTTCAAATCACGCTGATCTCACGTACCCGCGCGCGGTTTCAGAAAATTTTCGAATTCCAAAATCACAAAAACGAATATAGAAAGTAGAAACCTTCTTCGTCCAGTTTTCTCCCGCGCCGAAAAGAGCCAGAACACACGGATTGATACTCTAAGCCGTCCGATTGGAATTATCATCCAACGGCTATAAGTCAATCTTCCTCACTATATAAATAAACCAAGGTTCCCTCTCCCAAAATCAAGCAAATTCAGAATCCTGTTTGGCAGAGAAGAAAAAAGGAGGAAAGAAAAATGTCAGGTCGTGGAAAGGGAGGCAAAGGACTGGGGAAGGGAGGAGCCAAGAGGCACAGGAAAGTGCTGAGAGACAACATCCAAGGGATCACGAAGCCGGCGATCCGAAGATTGGCTCGGAGAGGCGGAGTGAAGAGGCTCAGTGGTCTCATTTACGAAGAAACGCGTGGCGTTCTCAAGATTTTCCTTGAGAACGTGATCCGCGACGCGGTTACTTACACCGAGCACGCTAGGAGGAAGACGGTTACGGCAATGGATGTTGTTTACGCTTTGAAGAGGCAGGGCCGAACGCTTTACGGCTTTGGAGGCTAATTTTATCTTTTACGAAAGTCTGGATTCAGATTTCGTTTTTGTTTTTTTAGTCTGAAGTAATATAAGTTGAATTTCAATTGAGAAAATTTGTCTTTGGATTTTCTATTTGCTTGTTTGGCTTCCAAGAAAATATATGAAGAAAATTCGCATGAAACAATAGAAGTTAATTGTCACTGCAAGTCGGGTTTATTTTCGGACTGAATGGCGAAAAGGCGTAAAGAATTCGGCAAGGTCTATGGCTCTATGGTCGCTACTCTGGTTTTCAAATCCCGCTTCTGAGCTTTCCGCTTTACTGTATTCCTAAATGAAGCTTCTACAATAAGCATAAATAATAGGATAAAATACTAAAATGGTAACTAGACTTTGCTTAAAAATACAAAATGATAGTCAAATTTTCAAAAATTATAAAAATAATTATTATTAAATTTTATGTTTTGTTATAAAATAGTAGCTTGGATGTTAAAGGCTGTTAATTGTTGTTATGAAACGATGTATAATAGAATATTTAATTTTTCATATTTATATGGTTAATCAATTTAGTCTTAATTAAAAAAATTAATAAATTTGACCCCTATTATTTAGATATTTTTTTAGTTTGGTCTTATTATTAATTAAAAATAATTTAATAATTTTTTTACTAATTAGATGGTGACACGTGTTATATTTGTGTTATATCTGATGGAAAGAAAATAAATTGAAGAGATTTGAGTGAAGAGGGATTTAAACCTAGGTGAGGAGAGGTGCTAAGCGTGCTCTTGACCACGAGGCTAAGGCCTTTATTTAGTTAAATGTTAACAATATATTATGGAGTATATTTTAGGGTAAAATTTTGATACATATGCATTGTAAAATTAATTTTATACAAGCATGTGTATTTATATTATACGTCAAAATTAAACCTAAACCCTAAAAAACTAAACCTCATACTCCAAACCCTAAATTCTAAACACTAACATTAAATTCTAAACCCTACAACCCAAACTCCTGAACTCTAAACCCTAACCTAAACCCATAACCCCTAAAACTAAAAAATCTGTGTGTATTGAAGTTTTTCTCGTATATTTTATGCACTAGGTTTTATTGCTGGCAATAATAAAAAGAGAGAGGTGATGGAAGACTCGAATTTGGGACTAAAAAGAAAAAAATTGGACATGACAAACCACATCTGAGCTTAAATCTTAACATTTTATGCTCTATTCATGATGATGTTATGTATTAAAATTTTAGAAATTCCTTAATTAACTGTTATTAATTGTGTTTATATTATCTCATATTGTATGAGTTTAAATCTCAACATTTATACTGAGAATATAAATTTCTCTCTTTTTAATCAAAGAAAATTAGATAATAACAAATTAAATTTAACATTTGAAGGTGATTATTGATGTTTTGGGTTAAAGATTTTTGCATTATTAACACTATTATTTAAATTCTAAATTGAATTTGTATCATGAATTGATGAGTAGTCATAAGATTAGGATGGAATTTTGAGAGATTTAAAATCCTAGGGACCTAAGAAACATTTCAACTGTAAAATTGAAGAAGGCTAAATTTGATTAATATTCAAACTTTCAGGAGACTTTAAATTGAATTACCAAAAAAAATTGAGGGTTAGAGGCTCCCAATAATTTATTGGCTCTGGATTTATTAACAATTACCAACTCAGAAATGACTGAAATATTATTTTTTAAAATAATAAAATATTATTATAATGACGCTTTTATATAATTTTTAAATAAAAGATCTAAAAAGTATTTTTTTTAATTACTTAATATGAAATGCATAAACTTAGATGTAAATTCTTTTAACTGCAACAGTAATCATTTATTGAAAATTCTTATAAATGTATATTTTATATAAAATAATTTCTTTCACTTACATCGTGAATGCGATAGACTTTAATATAAATTAGAATTAATGTTACCCACTTGTAAGTGAAAAATAAGATTAAATAATAGTATTTTGAAAAAACAATCAAATTTTTAAATAAAATTGAATTAAAATATAAAAACATAATAAAAAAGAAAACATTATTAGTGATAAAAATAGAGGTATGAACTAGTTGGAAAAGGTATGAAGATGTGAGAATGAGTGTTTATTATATTAAGAAAAAAACTTTAATATACATGCTGTGTAAATTAATAAGCATGCTGATTTTAGGGGTTAGGATTTTAGTTTAGACTTTAAAGTTTAGGGGTTTAGGATTTAAATTTTAGGGTTTAAGGTTAAAAATTTGTGATTTGGGTTTATAATATAAATATGCAGGCTTGTGTAAAATAAATTTTACACAGAATGTGTATCAAAATTTCTCTTAAACTAATGTCTAATTAATTTATGGTATGAACTCGATTAAGATCAATAAATATTAGATGTAATGCCAAGATAAATTACACTTAAAGAGACATTTAATGTTTAAACTTTGGAGATGACATTATTGGGCGGTAACTATAAATCTTGAACACATAACACAAAATGAACATAAAAGATTGAAAAAATGTCTTGACGATAGAGCCTTAGTTTGGTTGACAATATTACTGTATACAACATATATAAAGAATAAGTTTGATCAGGCTTAAACACTTATTATCCTCCGATTTTAAAGTAAAAAAAAAAAAAAGATATACATAATTTAAAATTTATAAAGATTGAAAAAATATAATATACCAAATATACAAGGGTAGATTTTGGCTTAGGCCTACCTATGCCTTGACCCACCCTATGCCCAAAAAGATGTTATTTAGTTTATATATAATATTAACGTAAATTGGGTTTTGGATAAGTAAGAATAAATTAAATGGCCCAATATAAAAAATTAATTTAGTTTTTAAACCTTGAATTAGCTTAAGAAGTAAAATTCAAGTGAAATTAAAAGATAAAAATTAGAAAAAATGGAATTGTTTATTATAAATATTATATGATTATTTTGTAATAAAGATAATTTAGACATGTTTTTGTTACTAAATAATTAAATATTTTAAAAATGATTTCTCTAAGCATTGTTGGGGTTTCACCATAGTATATAATAATCATAAAATACAAATAATAAAACATAATTAAAATTAAGATCAAAATTTAAATTTTAAAAAAATATTTGTAGTAAAAGCCTATAGTTCATCTCTAATATTTTTAGAAAAAAGATAACTTAAAAGACAATAAAGATGTAATATATATCTCAGTTATTTTTGTTGAAACTTTCGAGAGAAATTTTAAACAAATAAATTTAAACACATTTTTATGACTTATATTTTTGACAAATCAATTAAGTTATAGATAAATTTTTTCTATAAAATATTTTAATTTTATCTAAATAAAATATAAAAATAAAAGAAAATTAAAATTATTGTACAAGGAAATTTTAAAATCTCAAACTCATATATATATATATATAAAGTTATGTTAGATAATTTTTTACTATTATTTAAATCGGCTCAGCCGATGATAGCTTTCTAGATTTGCCACTGCAAATATATAATTAATAATAAAACTCAAACTTCCATCTTCCATGACATAAATATTTTGTGATTGAACCATATGACTGTTTGCTTTGAATTCCATATTTATGCAACTCTCAACGTACGTTAAGAAAATAAAATCAACAAATGAACCCAATAAGTGTTCAAGTAGAAAAACAGATGATGTTCATATTAAAAGACGCGAGTTTAAATCGCTTTGTCTACGAGATGTATGTACATTGTCAAATGATTAAGATAATAAAATCAACAAATACATACTTAAATATAAATAGAGTAGACGAGTTGTTGAAAGCGCGGAAATATTTGCTTCGAACCAATAAAAAAGAGTGTCAGTTGACATCTATTTTTTATAAATATTATATAAAATTATTAAAAGTAAAATGGATATTACTCTAAAATATATTGACGCCGTTTTAGAAATATTATGTATTAAAATTTTAAATTATGACATTAATTTTAATTTTTTAACTTTACCCTAAAAGTAAATATTGAATAATGCACGCGGTTTTATTTTGGATGAATCCAAACTCAGAAAACATATTGAGTTTTCCGATTATGAAAGGTTATAAAATAATTTTTGATTTAAAAAATAACAAGCTGGTCCAATATTAATAAAAATTTAACTATTGATGACGTGATAGTTAGCAAAAAGACGAAGACGAGCGTCGAAAGGTGTGGGCTGGTAAGACGAACGAATGAAGTAGGACGAAAGATTCGTTGGACGAAACAAAGGTAGAACGAAGGGTCTTTGGAGCAGGGAGGCGGTGCCGGAGTGGAGGGTTGAATTAATTGAATACTAGGGCGGAACTTGGTGTGACGGTTTGAGGGAGCTTAATCAAATTTTTTAAAATATTTGGAGGTCTAATCAAACTTTTTGAGGATTTAATGAGATTATTTTTTAAAATTTTTTGAAGTTCTAATTAAAATTTTCAAAAAATATTGTGAGACTGAATGAAATTTTCAAGAATTTTGTAGAGTTTAATTGAATATATTCAAAAAATTTAAGACTTAATGAACATTCCTAATAAATTTGTGGGGGGCTAATTAAAATTATTAAAAAAATGAGGGGTGTATTTTAAATTTTCCCAAACCTTAGGGGTACCAAGGCCCCCACTGGCTTGACTTGAGATCTGCCTCTGATTGAATGTATAAATAAATATGACTAAATTTATTAAAATTGTTCATATTAGAACTAAATTGATTGAATGCATAAATATAATGACTAAATGTACTTTTATGTCAATTTTTGTTAACTACCACGTCATTTTAACATCCGTTAAAAAAAATTCACTGGCTAATCAGAATGTGCCATGTATTATTTTGTTAACCTAAAAATCGCATGACTTAAATAAAAGGGGTTAATTTCACGTTAAGTATGCGACATTTTATTTTTTGTTTATTTTAGTTCATAAAAATATTTATTTGGCCCCGAAATTGACCCTTATTTTTTTCTTTCTAATTTTTATAATTTAGTTTAATATTTTTACTGTGATGCTATTTTTGTTAATTTTAGTCCCTAAAAATTTATTTAATTCAAAATTCACCCTTATTTTTTCTAATTTTTACGATTTAATCCAAAATTTTAAATATAATAATATTTTTGTTAATTAAAAAAATCTTTTTAATTTAGTCCAAAATTCACCCCTAGTATCAGCGTAGACGTATGGTAATGATCCCATGGACTGGTATTGATGCTTCAGGTGTCATGCCTCCACCTTATCCATATCCAGTCCGTGCCTATCGCTACGGTCCCAATTGCAATGCACCACCCCTCATTGCAACCATAACCATTTTGGGTAAACTATTGGAATGATCACTTATGTTTAAGTTTTATGTATTTTTGGTCATTGATTTTTAAATTCGATCGTTATGGTCTTACATTTTTGTTGTGTAAACTTATAGTCACTCGAACGTTAATTTTCGAGTGTCGTTAGATGGGTGACATGACAGTTATAAAATTTTGTATAATAATAAATTTAATTCTCCATATTTACACATTCAATCAATTTAGTCATAATTTAAAATAAATTATTAATTTTAGTCTCATTATTTAAAAATTCTTTTAATTTAATCATATTTTATATTTAAAATAATTTAATATTTTTTCTCTCCAACCAGATGATGACATGTGTCACCATTTAGTTGAAAGAAAATAAACTATAAAAGTTGAGTTTATGATGAATCAAACTTAAGTGTGAGCGTATAACAAACAGGCGCACAACCACTAGGCAAAAGCCTATTACTTGATACAATTAGCAACAAATTATATAAATTTTCAGAAAAAAATTTGTTTCTTTTCTTTTCTCTCAGGTTCTTTCTCTGCAACTCTTTGTTTTTTTTTTGTTTTTTTGTTTCTTCTTTGAATTTAGTATTATTAAGTTTTCTTTTTATGTAGTTAAACTCTCTTTTTTTCATTTTTTGTTTCTACAATTTTCTTCTCATTTTCCTCCTGCATTTTTCCTTCACTTCTGTTTCTAATCCAATCACAAAATCATCTCAACCGTTCGTTTTTCTTTCATCTTCGATTTCACCCTTCAATTTCTGATCGGCCCTTCACTCCTATTTTTCTTGTTTTAAAATGATGTTGGGACCTTACCCACTATTTTTCTTTGGCGATGATATTTTTGCCGAAGACGACGCGTTGGACGATAAATATAGTCTCGGTGTATTGGGATTTGGTTTGGGGAAACCTTTGAGATGAGATGGGGATGAAGGCGATGCTAGAGATGAATAATCAGTGTTCTTTATTTTTGGGTTTGTTTTTTTGAAAAAGATGGATAAAGACTCGTCGTTTTTTAGTTTTTTGAGACTTTTTAGGTTCAATTGTGAAGAACACGATGAACATATTCTTGGTGTTCATGGCTTTTCAAGGTTTTAAATATTGAAATGAAGAAAAGAAAGGCTAAAAGTTGAAAAAATAGTGAAAAGGTAAAATAAAAAATTGAAATAAGACTTTAATTAATTGATTGGTCATAATCTTTATTTTTTATATTTTTAAAGTTTAAAGATAAAATTAAAAAGTAAAGAAACCTTAAGGATTAATCTTACAATTATTTGAGTGACCATAACAGTCGAATTTAAAAATCAGTAATCAAAAGTGTATAAACTCTAAATATAAATGATTATTCTAGTAGTTTACCCATCCATTTTTTTTACATCATAATCCCGGTGCTATTACCAATCCCTGGCTACCTGTTCAACATTCAAGCCATATTCAACCACCAGCAGTCCTCCAGTCGAACAGTCATCATCCCAACATACATCTTCTTCCCACTCCTAGCAAAGGGGATTCTAAAAGCAAATCGGTGGATAACCAAAGAGGAAGTAATAGAGATAGATGTGATGGCTCCAACGATGTGGCGACAGAACTTGAAATGAAAATGCCCTGATCATTGAATATAACGAGGGTTGACGTCCCACATTTTAATTGGTAAATTTTTAATTAATAAAATATTATCATATTTAAAATTTTATACTAGATTATAAAAATTGGAAAGAAAAAAGGGTGAATTTTAGGTTAAAGAAATTTTTAGGGACTAAAATTAACAAAAATATCATTATATTAAAAAAAATTGAACTAAATTATAAAAATTAGAAAAAATAGAGGTCAATTTCGGGCTAAATAAAGATTTTTAAGGACTAAAATGAACAAAAAATAAAATCTAACATATTTAATGTGAAATTTACCCCTAACAAAATGATACATGGCACATTATGATTGGCTCGTAAAAATTTTTTTAATGGAAGTTAAGAGGCCACGATTTTTAGTTTAAGGGACAAAACGTCTAAAAAATTACTTTAAGAGCAACTCGATAAAAAAACATAGTTTATGGGGCAACAAAGTTATTAAGCCAAAAATAAATAAAAACATTATTTGGTACAATGAATCATAAACTAAATGTAACGTTATATATATATATATATATATATATATAAATTTATTTTTAATAAAAAGAAATAAAATAAAAATAAGTTGCTTGTCATGTTGGTTTATTTATATAAATATATTCCTCCATCAATCAAAGTCTTCCATTAATGAGTTTCGTCGCAAGGTAGCAAAATAAAACCAAACTCTTTTATAATTTCGTGCCCAAACCACATTCGCATTCAATGCGGGAGGGGTCGGGTAAGAACAGTTGACATGTGGCAAATCATTTTACGCATGGAGCCTGCCTTGGATTAACTATCCCCACCCTGGATATGAAGTTTCAAAATTAAAAAAAAAAAATTAAATTTCTTGTCGTTGTGACTCTTAATTCTGGAGTATTTTAGAGAATAATACAAGCTCAAATAATATTTTGGATTTTAGGACACGTTTGATATATTTTAAGATTTACAATAAATTTTATAATGCAGGATGAAATAGTCACCTATAAATGATAACTTGAGCGAAAATGTCATTTGCATGTGTTAATTTCACCCTGATTTTATTTTAAATCGATAAAAAAATATTAAATTATTACAAATTAAAGGGAAGTAGCCACCTGCAGATGGTGTCTTCTCCAAGTCGCCATCTACAAGTGGTGACTTTATCATGCACTGTAGAATTAATCGTAGATTCTAACATAACCTAAAAAATACTTTATTTTCTCAAATATTTAATCCATTTAAATTATTTACCCTTATATCTATACTGGCAATGCATATAATTTTGATCTATGATTGGGATGTTTAATAAATATATTGTGTTTAATCATATTTTGGCACGAGAGCAGTGGTAGAGTCATAATTTTTATATAGTAGAGTCAGGACTAAAATATGAGGCATTAAAGATTTCTATACTACTACAATAAGCATTGTTAACACCATACTCTAATAAAATAAGTGGGGTCAAATTTAATATTTTTTAAGAATATTTCTATATTATCTCCTCGAAAACCTTATTCCCAAAAAATTAAGTAGGGTTAATTGCACCCCTAATTTATACACTACATCCGCCCGTGTACGAAAGTTATTCATAGTATAGTTGCGGTTATTTCTTTCGTCGCGGGTGCTCTAATTAAGAGATAAACGGTTCGTCATGATATATACTCTATTATCAAATGTAGAGATCAAACTCCCAACTTTATGGTTAAAGGATTAAGTGAACAACAATCGCACTACATCTCATGGTTAGTACATTTTTTATTTAATACATATATAAGTTTTATAATATTTATACAATTAGTAACGTTTTTTAATCTAGTTTAATGTCTTTATTCTTTTGTTGTTAATTTTTAATGTCATTATTCGAGTACATCAACCTATGAGTATTTGATGAATTATTGATTTTTTAAAAAGTAATATAAAATATTATATTTATAATATTATAATTACAAACACAAATAATTTAAAAATAAATAATTTTCAAAAATCAAGATTTCTACTTTTATCAATTGAAATAACCATATTCATTCCTTAATTTTTATTGATATGTCAAACAATTTGATAATATAAGTTTAGTACTTCTAAAATTTAGTATTAAAAAACTTAAACATTTAATTCTTTTAGTTTATCGTATACCACTTTATTTTAAAAATATTAATAAATAAACAGTACTATCATAAACCCCAAATTTCCATAAACCCTAAAATTTAAATATGTAAACTTAAATCCTTAAAAATAAAACCCTAAACCGAATCCATAAACTTTAAAACAAAGGTGCTTCCATAAACTTTAAAACAAAGGCGCTTGTTGAAACTAAATTTTTTTACAGCCGATGCATGGTATAATTACCCTATATAAATACTTAAACTCACAATATTCTCTTTTTGTTATTAAGCTAAGGGCTCGTTGGCAGTAGTATTTTTTTTTTCACTCACCTACGTATACAAAAATTAGCGTGAATTACATCCAACGTCCTCATATTATTATATAAATTTCAAAGTAACTTCGAAACTTCATACATTCTAATTAAAATCTTGAAAGTATTAATATTGTATCAATCAAGTTCTTCGATTAATCTATCTATTAATTTGGACATTAAATTCTAGTTTAGTTATGATATGAAACATATTTAAATAATGTATAAATTCTTTTATTTTTTTATATCTCTTGTATATACATATAGTGTCTTACGCGTTACAATAATAAATTGTGTAGTTAAGGTGCAGGTGTGTTATTATCTTTTAACACGTAAAATTCAAATTGTCCACATAACATGCATAATGTACGCATTTAATTTTTTATTTGTGTTTTAAACATGTTTAATACTAAATTAAATGTAACATTTACTACCTAAGTTGACGGCGGAAACATTTTAAAGTTTGAGCTACATAAAATTAAAATTCAAACTTAAATCTGATAATTATTTAAATCAAAAGAAAACTATGTCTTTTTTCTGTTTTAAGTACCTAAATTATAGTTTAGGCAAAATAAGCCCCTAAACTATTATTTTTGGTCACCTTAAATCTGATAGTTATTTAAGTCAAAAGAAAATTATTTCGACTAATAAGATGTTGACATATCACAAAGATTTTTTGACCAATAGATAGTTTAAGGACTAAAAGAAGAAAAATGACATAGTTTAGGTACTTATTTTAACAAAAAAATAGTTTAAGAACTTAAAGTGACCAAAAATAATAGTTTAGAGGCTTATTTTGCCAAACCATAGTTTAGGTACTTAAAACGGAAAAAGGCATAGTTTAAGGGTTAATTGTTCATTTAAGCCAAAAAAAACTATAAAACTTTAATATGTTTAATAATGCTCTTATTAATTAATGTTCATAGAATGGAAATTTTTGGTCGATTACCATATTTTTATTTGGATTTCGATGCCTTCATTCATTTACACCGTTTCATCTTTGACTTGTTCGGGAGTGGTTCAAAGATTTGAGTGGTTTTATACAATTTATTAAAATAAATTTTTAAATTTAAAAAAATTAAATATTAGTTTACTTATTGTTTGTCTGGTAAATCGACTTTTGAATAAAAAAATAAATATCATTACTTAAAATCTATAAAGTACAATATCAATTTATTTTTTTCCATATATTTTTTTACAAATATTTAATTTAATTTATTTTAAAATTTATATATTTTTTAAATTATGTGTGGTCATTTCTATTACTTCTGTCTACAAATACTTGCCTATAATTTGTTCTTAGTATTACACATCAAGAACTCAACATGGAAAGACAGTGAGATACCCAGGAAGGTATATGTTTAATGTCAAATTTATAAAATAGATATAATTTAGGTTTAATATTAAAATTATCCATTTAATTCACCACAATTATTGTTATTAGGAAATACTACACACTCACCTAACCCTTATCCACCATCCAACTAAAACTTGATTAGTCAAAATAAAATATTTCTTTCGTCCTAATTTTCTTGTCACATGTTAATTTTTCAGAGTTTTAAAAATAAAAAATGTATATAAGACATGTGATATAAAATAATTTAAATAACAATTTTATTTTTAAAAAGTTAACTTTTATTTTTATTGGAAGACTAAAAAGATCAAAAAGTAAACGTATCTTATAAAAATTGTTGAATTTTTTAAAGTGATAATTTGAGTAAGACATTTTTAAAACACAAAAGTACTAACTTTACTGAGAGCAAGAGATATCATTCTATGGTCTTTATCGTTGCATTATTATCACATCTAAATAAAATGCTATTTTTTAAAATTTTTTGATGTGATATCTGTTATTATATATTCTCAAAACAGGGATTTAAATAGTAGTTCACAATCATAATATCAGTTGTTATATAGTGATTTCAGTATCATTCGAAATTACGGTACCCACAATTGTTATGTCAGCAATAATATTTTTTTAATATTCTTAAAGTAATTACAAAGTAATATCTGTTCATACATATTCGTAACCCTTTGACAATGCACACACCTTGCAGACCAACCGATTTAAATCCGGATCTCCTAGAATAAACATTATCTTTTTTTTATTGTGATCAATTGTTGGATTCATAATATTTGTTTTTTTAATTCAAGAACTGTGATACCCATAGAAACTATAATAACATATATTATGTCCACAACCACAATAAATATTTGAATTTCTAAATCATTGTTTTCTGCACGTATGCTCATGGAGATCTTGTTTTTCCTATAACATGTTTTTTGGATGCATATTTTTTGAGACATTGTTTTTATCCTTTCTTTTTTTTTTTTAGCATGAGACATTGTTTTTATCCGACATAGCATCTAAATTACGTCTATATCCTTATTTATTTCTCATCCATTTACCTAACAATTAAAGGATGTAATAAAATTCATATATACTAATTGATTTAGTGACAAAAATACTTATATTATTTTATTTATATGAGTTGAAATTTCGGTATTTATTAATATATTTTTTATTTAATTTAAAAAATAAAAATAAAATAATATTTGTTAAAATCGAACTCACTTAACCACTCTACTGTTAAACAAATGCAACGAGATAAATGAAAGGTTTAAGAGTTTAATAAGCCCTTAAACTTTTACAAAAAAATAATTAAGCTCTTAAAGTTTTTTTTTGCACTCAATTAAGCCCTTAAACTCAAGAAAAAAAAATCAATTTGGCCCTTTGACCAACGTTGACCGTTAAATAAGCCCTTAAACTTTTTGTAAAAAATCAATTAAGCCCCTAAACTTTTTTTGCACCCAATTGAACCCTCAAACTCAAAAAATAAATTCAATTTGACATTTTGACCGCTAAATTTAATGGGTTTTTTTTAAATATTATTGACTTGTGTCGCAACAGGATAATGTCACTTGTCATTTCTAGAAAATTTTAAACTTTAATTTTTAAAAAATATTTAAAAATCTAAAAAAATATATAAAAATATTTTAAAAATATAAAAATATTTTTAATCCTGAAATTTATTTAAAAATAATAAATAATAATTTTTCAAAAAATTAAAATATTTTAAAAAATATTTAAAAAAATTAAATATTATTATACAATTATAAAAATAAATTAAAAATATATAAAAATCTGAAAAAATATATTTTTTAGATTTTTTTTTCGGATTTTTATATATATTTTTAAAAATTAAAGTTTAAAAATTATTAAAAATGCCAAGTGGCATTATCTTGTTGAGATACATGCAGAGAAGATTTTAAAAAAACTTGTTAAATTTAACGGTCAACGTTGGTCAAAGGGCTAAATTAGTTTTTTTTCTTGAGTTTAAGAGTTTAATTGGGTGAAAAAAATGTTTAGTAGCTTAATTAATTTTTTCTTGAGTTTGAAAGCTTAATTGAGTGCAAAAAAGGTTTAAAGGCTTAATTAACTTTTTTATAAGAATTTAAAGACTTATTACACCGTTAAGCCTAAATGAAATAAATTTCTTAAAAAAAACCCAAACACTTAACACGAAAATTTTCTGCCTACTTTCTGATAAAAAAGATTCCACCAACATTAATTAGAGTGAATAATTACCTACTTCTCATCCAATCCATCAACATATACAAATAACAGTCCATCTAAAATTTTCTTTGTTTCCAAATACACTTAATTAAACTAACAGAATATCTAATATTAATAGTATAATAATCGGTTCCCTGCACTAATTTAAACTTGGGAAAATTACATATTTAGCACTCTAACTATTCTTGCGTTACTATTTTAGTACCAAACTATTATTTTTACAAAATGATACTAATATTACGTTTTTATTCTGTTCTGATACCTGACCATTAAAAACGAACAAAAATGATAATGTGATTTAATATAATCACAGTTTTAGTCCGAAAAAATTTATATAAATTATCAGTTTAATAAAAAAAAAATCCATCAATTTAAAACATATTAATTTTTATAGAATTTTGCCTATCCCTTTTCTGCCTCATCGTATTTTTGTCGGTATTTCGATTATGAAATTTGGGTCCTCCAATGTACTCCACAATAACCCCCATTGATCCCCAAATCTTAAAATTTCAATTGTTCTTAGTACATTTTTTAAACTCTAAAACCCAAAAAAAATATTCTAGCGAAGGAAGAAGAAAAATAAAAAATTTACAATTTTAATCTAAAAATTAAAATAATATTTAAATTAATATAATTTTAGACTAAATTGACATATTGTATAAATTTTTAAACTAAAACTGAAATTAACTCAAGTCATAGCACTATTTTCGTTAATTTTAAACGGAAGAAGTACTAAAACAGAACAAAAATATAATATTAGGTACTATTTTATCAAAAACAATAATTTAGGTATCAAAACAATAATGTGTACATAGATACTATATATGTAGTTTTCCCTTTATCTAAATCTGAACCTATGTTTTTTTTTTTGGGTATTTTTTCAATTTACATGAATCAATAATTATACATTTTTTTATATATAAAAAAGGGGATTAAATGATGCATTGAGGTCAAGCCTAGGCTTCTTCATAGGCAATGAAGATGGAACAAAAGAATTACAGCGAGGACACCTTGGATTTGTATTGGAAGCTACGACATAGAACAAGCAACCGGGGCATGCAGCAGCAAACATTCTCGGCGTTGTCGTATGCGGCGGCGGCGGTGATGATGGTGGTGGCGGTGAAGATGAACGTTTTTTTATGGTTCCTTTTTCTGCTCTTTCCAGAGCGTATTTAACCTTGTCGAGTGTGCAGACGCTTTGGTAAAGGCTTGGGGTCGAACAAGATTGGAGCTTTAAGTCGAGGGAAGTTGGCATTTCGTCGAACAGGTTGTGTGGGGGAAAGTTCAAGTCTTGAAGCTTTGAATCTGCTAAGAAATTCATCAATGGATTCTCGCCTTCCCCATCTGATAATGGTGCCTCTATTTTACCACCTGCCTGCATGGTGATGAACACAAAAGAAAAAAAAAGCTTAGATCATGAACTACACAGAAAATGAAAAGGAAAATTCAATATATATGCAAAAACCCAGAAAGTTGTCAGAACCATTAAAAACTCTGTATTCAATTCAACATTAAATGGTGAAGCAAACTAATTGTGAACCGAAAACAACAGTACAGGGAGAGTTAAATTTGACATAAATGAGTTGTTGCAGAGAAACAGAGAGAAAAAAAAAGTTGGATTTTTCACCTTAAATTCAAGATCTGCTTTAGGATTTGACAAATTTCCCAGCAAATCTTTGGTAATCAAAATATCAGAATTCCCAGTATGAATCTTGTTCAGGGGTTGTTCCAAGGAACTACTCACTTGTGCTGTCATTTCCTTGAGGCTTCAAAGGGAAGAGATTTTAGATATGAACAGAGAATCAATGGGGAAGAAGGAGAGGCTAAGGGGAAGTGAAAGCAAATGAAGTTTTTTAAATAGAAAAGTTCTTAGAATTAATTCAAGAGTAAGTTAAGAGTAGTCTACTTAGTTAAGAATAGTCTACTTAATGGAACATTTAAAATGGTTTGGATGATATGTGCCATTATCATTCATTACTCATTTACTCATTATAAGGATTTTTTTATTATTTTAATTTAATTATATTGAAATTATTGTTATTATAACAATTTTAAATTTAAAGTTTACCAATTTATGTAGTTGTTCTTTGATTTTCAGAACTTTATGGTGACTAATCTAAATTTACTTAAATAATACTAATCATATATTTACTATATCTAATATTGTTATCTTATAATTCAAAGATTTAATAGTTAATTGCACCACACGTCCTCAAACTATGACCTTTATTTTAAATTGGTCTTAAACTTTAAAATATTTCAATTTTATCCTCAAACTATGACCTTCATACTAAATTGATCCCCAAACTTTTGAGCATTCTAGTTTCATCCTCAAACTATAATTCTCATTCTAAATTGATCATCAAACTTTTTGAATGTTCTAATTTTATCCTCAAATTATCGTTTATATCACATCATATTATTACATAATACACATAAGTGTTTTATGACAATTAACAATTTTTGTAACGGTTTTATTAACAAAAAAATATGTACTAATAATTTGAGGATGGAATTAGAACGTTCAAAAAGTTTGAGGACCAATTTAGAAAGAGTCAAAGTTTAAGGATGAAACTGGAATGCTCAAAAGTTTGGGGATCAATTTAAAATGAAGGTCATAGTTTGAGGATAAAATTGAAATGCTTTAAAATTTAGAGACCAATTTAAAATAAGTGTCATAATTTAAGAACGTATGTTGCAATTAACTCAAAATTTAAATATGTACATAAAAAGTAGCAATCATATATTAAATGATTTTCTAATTTCAAAAAGATTTTATTAACATTGAAGAGGGGTGACATAGACTTTTCAACAATCTTGAATTAAATGGTGTTGTAGATAGGAACCAAAGAATGAAGAAAAAATAGGAGAGGCATTAATGGCAGCATTTATTGTAATTTGTACTGTTTTGTTTCAAGACCTGAGCCTGCCCTTTGGTTCAGGGAAGGCCCATTACAAAGTCATCTGACAGATTGTCTAGGGGCAAAACAACTTTTAGTCCCCAAAACATAATATTGTTTTTATTTGGTCCCTGGCATTTTTCAGTTCTCTCTAGGAATGAGAGTTCGGTCGAGAAAAAATTTCGGGTTATTCGAGTTCAAGAGTCTTAATTTATAACTGAAACTTTATTTAAATTTTTTGACTCGAGTTGTTCGAGTTTTGGTCAAATTTAATTGTAAATATTTATAATGCTATGTTACTAATTGGTTCTAATTTAAATGTATTTATATAACCATATACGATATACATATATTTCTTCATATTTTTTTCATATGCGATATGCATATATCAAGTAAAGTTAAGGTACTTAACTCAAACTTAAAAACCGATCTACTAATTACTAAAAAAATTGAGCTATACGAAATCCTATTTTATAACTTAAATTTTATTTCAATTTTTTTCGAAACGAGTTTAAAGAATTATTATTCAAGTTAAGTCTAGTCGAATCGAAAACTTTATTTTTTTCGAGTCAAAGTCAAATTTGATCATCCCTGATTTTATCTTAACTTTACTTTTTCTCTCAGTCCACATGACATAATATAGTATCATCAAAGGAATAAAAATGAGAGATTTTCAAATTAAAGTACTAATGTGTATAATAAAGTTTAAGAACTAAGTTAAATAAATTAACAAATCTAAGGACTGAAAATGATTTTATCCCTTTATGTAGCTTTTAAAAATACTGTCACGGGTAAGCCCTTCGATGTGGGATAAGGCCATGTTGGATTTTGCATATAATACTAATAGTCTAATAGGAAGGAGGGAGGGAATTCAATGCAATATTAAATGCTATATCCTTCTTGTCAAATTCAAATACGATTAACTAAATTTGCGTTGAAATTCTCATTAATTAATTCTTTAATTATTACATTTCTTTATGTTTCGTAGCTTTTGATTAATCTAAATTATGAATGGCACGCCTCTAAACATTTTTTTTGTTATTAAATGAGTTTTTTTTAAATATTTGACTCAAAAAGTGATGGAGGTACGTGGGGTGGAAGGGCAATTGCTCTTATTCTATATATTTTTTTATCTTTATCATTTTATATAATTTTTTAAAAATTAGTCTATTTTTGAATTTGTTCCTCTTTTAATTTACATCTCAACCTTAAATTTTGATTCGGTCTCTGAACTCAATAATGAATATGTGATAAGTATTTATTAAACCTTTAAATGAGTTTTAGAGTCAACCGTTTGAGTTTTCGAATAAAGATGTATATGGTTTGATTCGACAGCTTTGAGAAAATAATACAAATAAATTAAATATTAAAATAAATAGGGCACTTTAAGGGATATTTTAGAATTTACGGCAAATTCTACAGTGCAGGGGGAAGTCGTCACCTGCAAATGGCGACTTGGGGGAAGACGCCATCTGCAGGTGGCGACTTTCCTTTGACTTGTAATAGTTTAATATTTTTTCTTATCGATTCAAGACAAAATCAGGGGGAAGTCGCCACCTACAGGTGGTTTCTTCTCCTAAATCGCCATCTGCAGGTGACAACTTCTCCCTGCTGTAGAAATTGCAGTAGATCCCAAAATATACCCCAACGTCCCCCAAAACTCAAAATATTATGAGAAAAAGTTTGATACACAGTTCTTGTAAATTAAAGTTTACATGTGCTTTTCAAATTCAGGGGTTAGGGATTTAGTTTAGGGTTTAAAGTTTAGGGGTTTAGGTTGCAAGGTTTAGAATTTAGGGTTTAGTGTTAGAGTTTAGGGTTTAGAATTTAAGGTTTTAGATTTTAAATTTTATAGAAGGGTTGTGTAAAAATATTTTACACGGACTGTGTATCAAAATAAAACCCAAATGTTATTTGGGTTTACATTATTCTCCAAAATAAGTTTTGATTCGGAGTTATAAAATTAAAATGCGAAGTGAAATATGTTTGGATTCAGATGCAAAAGTGGCGCCGTAGTAATATTAGAGAAAAATCTCTAAACGAATTTGTATATATATGGTATTTTTTGAATTGTTACTATCATCATCAAATGGACTTAATTTGTAAGTACGATGAATTATATTTTTTGATTTATTTAAAAATAAGATTAGTCTGATAGATTTTTATAAACATCGAGAGAAATGTGTTGTTATACTAATTAAAAAACTTATGTAAACAAATAATATAGTTAAAAAATTTAATCAACTCTTTTAATATCACATATATATCACACATAAATTTTATGTCTCCGATTGTATGCTTTTGTATATTAAGATGATTGTTGAACTATGCTTGTTGTTCGAATTTCTGTTATGTGTTTTTATTTGCACTTTAGAGACACACTGAACTTTATAGCTTACTCCCCCTTGGTTCCTCTTTCAGATACTTAGGCTTAGGTGTACGGTACTTGGAGGATTTCGTATCATCAGACTTTATTTTATTATACAGTATGGTTTTACAGACATTTGATTTTATTTATTATTATTATTTCAGATATTTTGTATTTGAGACTTGGGACATTCTATTTATTTGAGACCTATTAGTTTGACATGCATTTAATGTTTGAATTTCTTACAGATTTTATAATGACTTTTGGAACTTTGCTAAATGACTACGTTTTATTTAAATGATATAATTGTGTGGTTATGATCTATTACAATTTAGATGCGATTTGAATTATTAAACTAAATAACCTTTATTGAGGGACAAGTTTTTCAAACTTAACTTTCAAGATCCGACTTAAGAAATTAGGTTAAATTTAGGAGGTTACATTTAGTGGTATCAGAGCCTAGGATCAACCCTCGGACTGTGTGGCTCGCATAAAATTATAAACTGGAAATAATTTTTCATGCATACTAAATATTTTTGGGGCAAAACGGGAATTTATAATAAAAATAATATTTTTAAGGATTATGTTTATTTTGAATAGTAAACTCCAAGTACCGACTCTAAATTAGGATTATCTTCTTTTGTGATAGACTACTCTGCCACCTCGTAGGAGTACTAGATTAGCGACCGGACGTGGTCATGGCCGAGGTCGTTCTACCGCCATTGAGAGGGTACACGATGTTGATGTAGAGGATTAACCTGAGAATCGAAAGGGAGCTCAGAATACAACAAATGGTCAGTAAACGCAGAGTGTTGGTGCACACGATTTCAAAGATAGTGAGACAGTGGGCATAGATTATGTTATAGTTCAGGGGGAGTTGCTTCGTTACCTCCGTCAGTCCAAAGGTGTGAAGAAACCTATTTCTACTGAGTTCCTAGCTGTCGGGATGACCATGTTTGATGGCAAGTTGGGTACAAACCTGGCTGATGCGGAGTATTGGCTGAAGAAACTTCAGCATTTGTTTGTCGAGATAGAATATCCTGTCGACCGAAAATTGAGAGCTGTTGTATCATTGCTACAGGGTGAGGCCTAGAACTGGTGGGAAACAGAGGAAAAAATTGTCCCAGCGAGTCAGATTCATGGGAGTTTTTCAGACAATTATTTCATGACCGATATGTTGGGCCTGAGTATCTAGCTAAGTGCCAAGACGACTTTATGAATATGGAGCAGAACAATATGAGCGTTAATGATTATGAGATAGGGTTCTTAAGGCTTTTCTAGTATGTTCCGGGGCTGGTTACTACAGAAAAAGAGAAGTGTGATTGGTTTCTGAGAGGGTTGCGTTTTTCTATCAAGATTGGGGTTGCCTTGCATCAGGATAAATAGTATAAAGAGATCACCTAACGGGCCAGAACTGCTGAGCGGATTGAAGCTATAAAGAAATGACAAGAATCTCAGGGTACTGATTGGGCTAGGAGACAGTCGACCGCGTCGGTTCAGCATAGTAAGGGGAATCAGTCTAGGAAGAGGACTAGGGATGAGTATGACCACCAGAGTTACTCCAGAGCTCGACCGGTGACATCTACTATTCTGACCGCCAGTGTTAGGGGTTCGTCTAATTCTCATGGGGTGCCACAATGTTCTTTCTATAAGAAATGTCACCCAGGCGAGTGTAGGAGGCAGTCTAAAGCTTGCTTCCGATTCGGTTATTTTGAGTATCTTTTTAGAGATTGTTCGGTAACACAGTCATCTGCCTATATTCTAAGTCAGTCTCGGGCATATATTCAGACTCGTAGTAGAGGGAGAAGTCATGGTAGATTTGCTGTTTCGAGTACTACCGGTAGGGGTATGCCTGCTCAGAGTATAGGATCAACTGGTTTGGGGACGAGACAGTCTGGGTTGGTTTATGCTACTAAGAGGCATGTAGATCGAGATGAGCCAGATGTTATTGCCGATACATTCTTTATTCATTCTATCTCTTATTTTGCACTGTTGATAATGGTTCTACTCATTCGTACGTTGCGAGTTCTGTATCTAGGGGTCTTGAAATTCCCGTTGAGGATGTTGCTAAAGTTGTTACCGTACATAGTTTGATAGAAAATTCGGTAGTGATGTCTAAGGTGTATAAAAATTGTCCACTTGAGATTCAAGGGGAAATTTTTCCGGCTAATTTGATGAAGTTACCTTTTGGGGAGTTCGATCTAATTCTCGGCATAGATTGATTGTATGCCCACCGAGTCAATCTGGATTGTGAGAAGAAAAGAGTAACCCTAAAAACTTCTGATGAATGAGAGGTAGTTCTTTTTAGAGAACGTCGGGGTTTTCTATCTAATGTAATATTGGCTCTCAAAGCTGAGAAGATGGTAAAGAAGGGGTCCATTGCTTACATTCTTGATCCGAGACAGTCCGACTATGGTATGGATAAGATATGGGTTGTGAGAGACTTTTTCGATGTATTTCTAGAAGAATTGCCGGTGTTTCGCCAATGCGTGATGAGATTGAGTTTGGTATTAAAGTTTATCCGGGCACAACTCCCGTGTCTATGGCACCTTACCGAATGGCACCGAATGAGCTTAAGGAATTGAAGCTTCAGTTGCAAGAACTGCTAGACAGAGGATTTAGCCGGCCCAGTATTTCTCCGTGGGGAGCCCATGTTCTTTTTGTTAAAAAGAAGGATGAGACACTTCGGCTGTGTATCGATTATCGAAAGCTAAACAAGCTGACGATCAAGAACAAGTATCCCCTTCCTCGTATTGATGATCTCTTCGATCAGTTCCGGGGAGCTACAGTGTTCTCTAAGATAGACCTGAGATCTGGTTATTACCAGCTCAAAGTTAAGGATTATGATGTATTTAAAACAGCTTTTCGGACACGTTACGGTCATTACGAGTTCCTTGTGATGCCTTTTGGATATGATGAATAGAATGTTTCAACCCTATCTCGATCAGTTTATCGTGGTCTTTATAGACGATATTTTGGTTTACTCTAAATATGGGGATGAGCATAAGGAACATCTCCAGATTGTTTTACAAACTCTTAGGGAGAAGCAACTTTATGCAAAATTTAGTAAGTATGAATTATGGCTTTCAAATGTGGTGTTTTTGGGGCACATTGTTTCTGCTGAGGGTATTCGGGTTGATCCGAAGAAGATCGAGGCTATTATGAGTTGGAAGCAGCCCAAGAATGTTCCTGAGATCTGAAGTTTCTTGGGTTTAATCGGCTATTATCGAAGGTTTGTTGAGGGTTTCTCGATTATCGTAGCTCTGTTGACTAAACTTTTTAGGAAGAATGTTCCTTTTGTCTGGTATGAGATTCAACAGACTAGTTTTGATAAGCTTAAGACCGTGTTGATTGAAGCACCGATCCTAATTCACCCTAAGCCTGGGAAGGCTTACACTGTGTACAGTGATGCTTTTCACACCGGATTGGGGTGTGTTTTGATGCAGGAAGGTAAGGTAGTAGCCTATGCGTCCCGACAGTTGAAACCGCATGAGTGCAACTATCCTACCCACAACCTAGAGCTCGCTGTTGTGATCTTTGCTCTCAAGATCTGGAGACAGTATCTCTATGGAGAGAAGTGTTACATCTTTACAGACCATAAGAGTCTGAAGTATCTTCTCACTTAGAAGGAGCTGAAACTGAGACAACGCCTTTGGTTAGAGCTTCTTAAAGACTATGACTGTAAAATCGAGTATTATTCAGGCAAGGCCAATGTTGTTGCTGACGCCTTGAGTCGTAATGCCATATCAGATTTGAGAGCCATGTTTACTCGGATGAGTTTGTATAATGATGTCAGACTTTTGGCAGAACTTCGAGTTATTCCTATGTTGATTTCAGATATCCGAGCTGAGCAACCTTCTGATCTGTTCTTGATGCACCGCATAAGAGAGGTTGAAGAGGGTACATCTCGGGATTATTCAATCGATCATGATGGTGTTCCGTGTTTCCGGGGCCGATATTGTATTCTGAGAAATTCTGGGTTAAAGCATGTTATCCTTCGTGAAGCCCATGACAGTCCTTATTCTATGTATCCCGGTGGTGACAATATGTATAAGAATCTTCGTGAGAGATACTGGTGGAAGGGCCTGAAGAGGGATGTTGTTGGGTTTGTGTCGAAGTGTTTTACTTGTCAGAAGGTAAAAGCAGAGCATCAGCATCCGTCTGGGTTACTTCAGCACATTGAGATTCTTCAGTGGAAATGGGAGCGTGTGACGATGGATTTTGTCAGTGGTCTTCCTTTGACACTATCTAAGAAGGACTCTAACTGGGTTATTGTTGATCGGTTGACTATGTCTGCGCACTTCATTCATGTTCGGGTTAACTATTCTTTAAGTAGGTTACTAAGCTTTACATCTCAAAGATTGTTAGACTTTATGAGGTACCTCTGTTTATCATTTCTGACCGAGACCCAAGGTTCACAGCGAAGTTCTGGAAGTCTCTTCATACTACTTTGGGTACTCGGTTAAATTTTAGTACTGCTTATCATCTGCAGACCGATGGCCAGTCTGAGCTGGTAATCCAAATTCTTGAGGATATGTTGAAGGGTTGTGTTTGTGATTACAGAGGCAGTTGGGAGGATTTCTTACCGTTTGCAGAGTTCACCTACAATAGTAACCATCAGGCTAGTATTAAGATGGCACCGTATGAGGCTCTGTATAGGCGTAAGTGCCATACACCTATTGGTTGGACTGAGCTTAATGAGCACAGATTGTTGGGACCGGATATTGTTCATGAGGCTAAGCAGACAGTTAGATTGATTCGGGATCGGCTTAAGGCTGCTTTTGACAGACAAAAGTCTTATGCCGATTTGAGACGTCAGGATCTTGAATTTGATGTGAGAGATGAGGATTTCTTGAAAGTATCTCCGTGGAGGAAGGTGCTTCGTTTCGGTCGAAAAGACAAGCTGAGTCCTCGTTTCATCGGCCCTTATCAGATTATTCGTCGAATTAGACCAGTTGCCTGTCAGCTTGAGTTACCACCTGAGCTTAATCGTATTCATGATGTCTTTCATGTTTCAGTGTTGAGATGCTACCATGCTGATCCATCTCATATTATTCTTGTGGAGGAGATTGAGATTCATCCCGACTTGCGTTTTAAGGAGAAGCCAGTTGAGATTGTTGCTCATGACAAGAAAGTTTTTCGGAAGAATACCATTTAGATGGTCAAGGTCTTGTGGCGTAATCGTGGTCATAACGAGGCTACGTGGAAGCCATAGGCTGTTGTCAAAGCCAGTATACACATCTCTTCGATCCAGGTAAATTTTGAGGCTGAAATTTCTTTTAAGGAGTGGAGAGTTGTAACACCCCAAATTAAAAACCCTAAATAGTGAAAAATCCCCAATTTCGTAATCCTAATTTTTAGGAATTTAAAATTGTAGTTCTAATTGAATTTATGGACTTAATTGGGAATTTCAGAACTTTTGTGGTCAGTGTGCAATGCGGGGGGAATTGGGGCCCTGTGTCGGTAATTTACCCATATCTTTAGGGTATTTAATACCCCTTTAACCTCAGAATAAACCCTTGGCAGCCAATTCAAACCCTAGCCGCACCCCGTTTTGAATCATCTGAAATCTTCTAACCCTTTCACCCCTCGTTGCGGCGAAGCTCCGACCAGCCCTAACAGCCGTCGGTAGCTTGCACGACATTAGCTTCGTGTCCGTCTGTGACCCGCGAGCAAACCCCGACCTTGTCTCTTCCTCATCGATCGCCGGTTGTGAGAGATCTGTGAGGAATCTCTTGATCTCTTATTGTGCTGCCGTTCGCCACCGTTGAATCCGAGTTGGGTAAGTATTGGGTTGACGCCCAAATCTTGTTTTGTTGTTTGGTGGCCGTAAATGTTGTTTGGTCACTGGATGCCTCCTCGAACTGCCACCGAGTTGCAGTGCCATTGCCACCGCGATGCCGATTTGGCTGCCGCCGTCAAGAGTAGTAAGACCTAGGGTTTCGGTTGTCCAGATAGGGCTGCAGAGGGGAGTGGCTTTTGGGCCAGTGTGAGTGCTTGGGCCTAGCCCGGTTGGCTAGGAGAGCTCATGAAGACAGACAAGCCGAAAAGAACCGGTCCAATAACCCGAACTGGAGGGTAGCCTTAGACCGAACCGGCTGAACCGTGTTGACCAACTCGACCAACCTGACCCATGCGTTGACTTTTTTAACCCAAGTTAACTTTACATTTTTTGACATTCTAATTCCCAATCCGCTGCCTGTTTTTTCAAATTCAAACCCGAAAGACCGTTTTGCTATCTACAATTAATTATAGTTAGTACTTTGAGAATTTTGAATATTAAAATCTGACTCGGATATAATTGTGTTCAGGTGATGTTGACTCGGAGCCTAAGAATCTTCTTTCTTCTCTACCTGTTCGACCTACTTCAATTGGATCAGCCTGCGAGTTTTGCACGTGAGTATGGTCTCGTTTACTGATTAAGTTAGTATGGCATAGTAGTGGTAATAATTATGTTTTGTTGACCTCGTAGGTGTTGACTCTTTCCGACCGAATACTAGAGCTGAGCGTGAGAGACTCACTCTCGACGTTGAGTTATTAGCTGCCTAAGGTGTGTCTCTTCCTGTGCTATATCATTTTTGTGCTCTATGTTATGCGTGCATGTTGTATATGTGATTGACATAATGATCTGTGAATTATGGTATGTTTTGTATGATGACATGATACGTATCAGATATTAGAATCAAACTAAAATAATATCAGACATATATCGTATGCACTCGGATTAAATTGATAGATCTGATATACTCTTAGATTCGAAAAATTATAAATCAGAACATGTCATATCATTTGGGTTGGGAAATTGTACGGGGAAGTTCAGCGAGTTCACCCTTCAGGCTGAATTATGCTTCGGATCAGTGGTTCCACCTTCGAGTCATTCCACTTCGGATGGTGACGATGTAGTCAGAGTGGTTTTGGGGAATCTTACTCTTCAGACGGTGTATGGAGATGGATGCATGGCATTACATTTTATGTCTCAGATTGTATGCTTTTGTATATTGAGATGACTGTTGAACTATGTTTGTTGTTCGGATTTTTGTTATGTGTTTTTATCTACACTTTAGAGACACAGTGAGCTTTATAGCTTACTCACCCTTAGTTCCTCTTTCAGATACTCAGGCTTAGGCGTACGGTACTTGGAGGATTTCGTATCATCAGACTTTATTTTATTATACAATATGGTTTTACAGACTTTTGATTTTATTTATTATCATTATTTTGGATATTTTGTATTTGGGACTTGGGGCATTATATTTATTTGAGACCTATTGATTTGACATGCATTTAATGTTTAAATTTCTTACAGATTTTATAATGTCTTTTGGAACTTTGCTAAACGACGTGTTATTTAAATGATATAATTTTGTGGTTATGATCTATTACAATTTAGATGTTATTTGAATTATTAAACTTAATAACCTTTCTTAAGGTACAAGTTTTTAAACTTAACTTTCAAGATTCGACTTAAGAAATTAGGTCAAATTTAGGAGGTTACAATTTTTACCGGCATCTAATTATTCTGGGGGTTTTGCTAGTGCTGTCAATAAGACTAGTAAGATTCTTATAATTAATGTTTATTTAGTTTTTCAATATAATCTAATAAATGTAATAATTGAATTCCTAAAAAAATTGTGTTCTATCAATTTAATGTAATTAAATTTTAAAGATTTGCTAGTTTAGAGTTTTATATTTTATAGTTTAGTGTTTTATATTTTAGGGTTTAGTGACTTATGGTTTAGTGTTTAATATTTTAGGCTTTAGGGATTTTGGGTTTATGGGTTAGAGTTTAGGGATTAATTTTTAGTGTTTTATATTTTAGGGGATAAGGATTTATTATTTATGGGTTAGAGTTTAGAGTTTAAGATTGTAGGTTTAAGTTTTAAGGTTTTAAGATTTAGAGTTTAGAGATGTAATTAATTACATATATTAAAATCTATTAAATTGATGGGACATAATTATTTAGGAATGTGATTATTATATTTATTAGATTTTATAAAAAAAACTAAATAAACATTAATGATAGGAGTTTTATTATGGCTATTACCATTAACTTTTCCCCTTTCCAATCCTAAGTGTACACGTGGACGTTTCTACACTGACAAGTTACATCACGGCCAACCAACAATTGGATCAAGACGTGCGGTTAAAAATGGTAAGTTTCAAAACTTATTTAAAAACTAAAATGTTACACTTTTAAATGGAGTAATATTTTAGGTTAGTTTATTTGTAATTTTGATAAGTTTCGATATTTACCAAATAAATTTTGATATTTTATTCAAAAACTTAAAATATCATAAAAATAATTAAGTAACGAAGTTTGTCAAAATTACGAAAAAATTAACTTAATATATCATTAAAAAATCTAATATTTTAAGTTTTTGGACAAGTTTTAAAATTTGTAGTTTTTTAGCCGCACTCTAAATGTGCCACACTTTCGACTCGTCCTAAAATTTTATGAATTCTCCTTAAAATTTTATAGGTTCACTCCTTAAGATAAATCTTGTGATCGCCTCTGATTATGACTATCGTTAATAATAAGGGTAAAATACTAAAATAGTCATTGAACTTTGTTAAAAAAATAAAACAGTAACTAAACTTTCAAATATTACAAAATGACAATTAAATTTTATGTTTTGTAACAAAATAATAATTTGACCATTAAAGGCCGTTAATGAGGTAACGTTGTAATTATAAAGTTTTGAATAATAACACATTTAGTTCTCTATATTTATAGATTCAATCAATTTAGTCGTATTTTAAATAAAAAACTCATAAAACTTCAGATCATTCTCTATACTCCATTGCTACAGTTCATCCGAGCTTTTAACTTAACTTCTATGACTTCTTTCTCACCAAAACTTCACTACACGTCTGTAGAGTTAAAAAAGAGCTAACCTTAAATATCTTAATTTTACAAAGGAGAAATTCTACGAGATCTCTGGCCTTAAGCTAAAAGCGACCAAAACCGAGTTTTTCTCTTCTGAAATTCTTTCCCGGAAATTAGAGGAGATTCAAAGATGTATGGGGTTCAAATTGGGACAATTCCCTGTTCGATATTTAAGAGCACCTCTCGTTACCTGCAAGCTTTCAAAGAAGGATTGCTTGCCCTTGATCGAGAAGATTAAGTCGAAATTGCGGGAATGGTCTTCAAAGAAGTAAGTTACAGTTGATCGAAACAGTTCTTTTTAGTATCTCAAATTATTGGTGCAGGCAACTTGTATTACCAAAAGCAGTGATACACAAGATTGAGCAACTGTGTAGTAGATTCTTCTGAAATGATGAGGACATTGCAGCTAAAGGGGTGAGGGTCGGATGCAGCCAAATTTGTTGTCCTAAATCTAAAAGAGGTCTGGGGTTAAAAAATATTCTTTCATGGAATAAAGCAAGTCTGATGTTCCTCATGAAGGATATACTTGTAAATGAAGGGTTTTTTTTTTTGTTTTGGGTCGCTTGGATTTCTTAAAGGTGGTGACTTTTGGCATATTGAGGATAAGACTTACTACAGTTGAATAACCAGGAAGCTGCTGAAGATTAGAGGGGAAGCTCCTCTTGAGTGAAGGTCATCTTCGACAATGAATTAGGGTGCTGTCAAAGTTAGACTCATCTGAGAAAGTATTAGGGAGAAAAGAGAGAAGGTCCGTTGGCATCGTTTAGTGTGGTTTTCCTTCCATGTTTTCAAACTTTTCTTGATCCTTTGGATGACCTTGCTTGATCGTCTTCCAATCAAGGATCGCCTGACAAGGATGGGTTTTGCTAATGACGAGTTATGTGTGTTGTGTGGAAGGAATCAAGAATCCAAGAACCATGTTTTTGAAGACTGTCCTTACTCAAAATGTGTTTGACAAGGAGTATTAGGCCTATGTAACGTGCAACATGCTTTGCTTGGATGGGATTGTGAGATTCAACGGGCTACCGCAAAATAGAAGGGTAAGTCCCTTCTTGTTAAAATCCTGAAATTAGCTTGGTGTTCCTTCGTTTATCACCTCTGGGATGAAAAGAATAGGAGGTTGTTTCGGGCCACTTGTAGAGACTCCCATGCTATACTAATTATTGTGCATGATATTGTTCGATACACTTTACAGAATAAATGTATAGATTATATAAATAATGTAAATTTATAGATTTGTAGATACTAGGAGATTTATTGATTCGTTTGATGTTAATTATAGCAGAATATCTGCTTCTTGATAAATAAAACTCAACTATTTATCTAAAAAATTTAATTTAGCGTGTAGAACATAAAATTTAAGATTTATAATTAAATTAAAGTTTAAAATTGAAGATTTAAGGCTTTAAGTTTTTCGGATTCTAATATTATCATATTTGCTTGTGATTTTTTTCTACGTTAAATTATGTTCATAGTCATATATATATTTTTGTACATTGAAAAAATCAAATCTAGAAGATACAGACAGAAAATTTCATGAATTAAAAGTGGAAGTTTAGATTTCAAATGTATGAAAAGTACATCAATAGAGAGTGTATTCTAACCTTTAACATTAACGCAATATAAAATTTAAGAATTTTACGCGTATTTTATATCGTTCAATTAGTTAAAATTGATGATTGAGATTAATTATAGATAATAAAATATTTTTAATCATAAAAATTAAGGACAAAAATCATTTACCCTCTATTTTTATGTCCAACACTAAAAAAATTAAATTTCAAGTCATAATCTTAAATTTTAAATATTAAACTATAAACCATAAACCATAAAAAATACACCATACCCAAAATTCCCTAAATCTTAAACTTAAACTAAATCCTCAAGCCTTAACCCTAAACATAATTCTTTTAGTGCGCGGCATAAATAGAATACCTAAAAGGGGCAAAAATTTCTATTCTAAAACCAGTTAATCCAATTATCCAAAAAAACATAAAACTTTTGAATTTTATACTATATAAAACATGAAAAATATTTTAATACACAAGTTTATGTAAACTTTAATTAAGTGTGTAGTGCATAAAGTTTAATGTTTATGGTTAGAATTTAAAGTTTAATTTTTTTAAAAAAAAGACAAATTTAGAATTTAAAGTTTAGTTTACGACTTTAAATTTTAAATTTTATAATTAAAAAGTTTTATAAATTTTCTTTACAAAATCAAAATATAACCCATAATATATATATATATTCCTACCTAACCAACTGGCAGAAAACGTTCAAGAAAAATAATACCTGTATACCAAAACTGGCTGTGTACACCATTTGCAGCAATAAACAATTGAAATTTAATCAATGTTTATATATTTGTTAAATAAACAATGATTAGTCAAGATGTAAGATAAACAATGCCACACTAGATGTTAATCTAAAAAGAAAACCGCTAGCCAGCTGCATATGTACTTGATAATTTGAAGAAAGAAATCAGAGAAAGATGGTGAACTTGAGTGGGCCGCCGCCGCCATCTTCTTCCCAATGCTTGCCGGTGGTGTTGTTATTCATCTTCTTTATTGCTTTCACCAATTATTCCAATGCTCAGACTCCCATTGCCACCACCGATCCATCTGAAGGTAATTCAGTAATTCTCTTCCTCTTTCTCTTTGAATCGATCTTCGCAAAATCCCAGGTTTGCTGCTCTCGTTATTTTCAAGCACAAAAGTTGAGGGGGGGGGGGGAATATTGGAGTATAGTAAACAATTATTAGGCATAGATTTTCAACTCTATTTGGCTTCCTTTTGGGTTATATATTTCAAAAAGAGAAACAAAAGAACGAACGTGCTAGTATAATATGTATGAGCTTTTTTAATGCATGAAATAAGAAATTAAAATAATTATAATTTTTCTTATGCATGTATTTTTAAAACTCTAATAATTAATTAAAAAAATTCTTTTTCATAATTTGAGCTTTAATTGTGTTTTAATCATATATAAACAATTTTTTTATACATTTAACGTGTTATGTATAATATCTTAAAGTTACTTGTCTCTTGTTTATCCGAAACATCTTCTTAGGGTCAGTTTGATATTGTTTATAGAAAATACGGTAAAAAGTGTTTTTGAGAAGTGATTTTGAAAGGTGCTTTCGAATTGTTTGATTTAAAATAGGAATGTTTGATATTGTATTTTTAAGTAGATAAAATATTTATTTTAGACATTTTATTTGAAAATATAAAAGAATTGATACAAATGAAGATAAATGAGTAATTTTGTTCAAAAGTATTTTTTAGAACAAAACATTTTTCAAACCAAACTAAAAGGTTAGTACTTTTGACCTGCAAAAAGTTACATATTCTGTATTACTTTTGATCCAAGAAAATAGTTTTGGCCAAAAAAGAACTTCTGAAAAGGATTAGGGTAGAGAGTACTTGGTACATATGATGATGCTTATACCATTTTTTTTAAGAAAAAAATTCGTTCCTTTCATTGATTGCTTAATGAATGGGGAAACAGTGAGGGCATTGAACTCAATCTTCCAACAATGGCAAATACAAGCAGTGGATTTATGGAACATCAGTGGAGAGCCATGCAGTGGAACTGCTCTAACTGATAGCTTTTCTGTGTTTGAGGATCCTGCCAACAACCCTTCCATCAGATGTGATTGTTCTTTCAACAATCGCACTCTTTGCCACATCACCAGCCTGTATGTTTCTTGCTCTCTCACTCTTCTGCAATATTTTTAAGCCATTACTACCATTATGGTATAGCAGTTTAAATAAGGTTAATTTGATCCAAATGCTTTCCCATTCATGTTTACTGGTAATAACTTGAAATGAGTCTTCAAGAAACATTTTAAGCATCTTGTGTTTTGCAGATTCATAGACAGCAAAGAACTTCATTGTAATAATATATCATTTGGACTAATATTTTACATGTTTTAAACACTTATGTCAGGAGGGTTTATGGTCTAGATAGACGAGGAGTCATACCAGAGGAGCTTTTGGATTTGCCTTTTCTAAATTTCTTGTAAGCATGTTCTTATTTTCCTTCTCACTTTTGATCTTCAAAAGCCGGCACTGATTTCGAATATTTTACAATATATCTGTTAGTGTTTTACAGTAACTGATGACAATCACTTGTATTGTTTGGTAATGCAGGAAGATTGATAAAAACTCCTTCTCTGGTCCTTTGCCAGCATTCATTGGCAATTTGTCTAGATTAGGGCTACTGTGAGTACTCAAAAATTATCTAATAATAACATTCCATTTTAGGTTGACAATATTTCTTTGTTGGCTTTCAGCCTTAAGATCAAGTTTCTAAATCACAGTAGTTACGAATTAACATCTTAGAAATGCAGAAAATTTATAGGCTGCTGCTTTATCTTTCAACACTTCCACTTCCATGTTTAAAAGGTTTTTTCATAAACCTCTCAGTTGGATTCTTGAACCGAGCACGACTGTGGATTCTGATATGCATCTGGACTGGATATGTTTAAATTTTTGTTTAAAGGAGTTTGAAATATTTGAAGGGTTAAGTACTTCAAGAAAAATAAAGTCGGACCAAAAATAGGGAGTAGGTTACCTTGATTATCCTTCAAACTAATGACTAATGGAACTCATAAACCTAACCTTATTCCTGTCATACAAGATAGCTAATTTCGAAATGAAAGTCAAGTCCACTCTGTTTTATGTTTGAAGACAATGGCTCTTCACATACTGGAATTGGAAATCATTATATTCCTTGACTTCTATGTATATTTTTCAATTTCTTTCACTATTATTCTTTCCTATTTTCTTATATTTAAATACACCCTTCTTTGGATTATTTATTTATTTTACTTTGTACAGGTCAATTGCCCACAATGATTTCTCTGGACCCATTCCAAGGGAGCTTGCAAATTGCAAGAAGCTATATCTGCTGTAAGAATTAAAGGAACTCTCAACAAATTCTTCTTTTCACCATTGTAAAGGATAACTTAATTCTTTGTTTAAGCAAACATTTACTATATATATGGATCAATATCATGCAGGTCTCTGGGTAATAATAATAGAATCTCTGGAACACTGCCTCCGGAACTTGGTAACTTAGTAGAACTCGGAGAACTGTAAGTTCTTTCTTTAGTTCTTTGAAGTTACCCTTGAAATTGTAACAACAATTGGTTTATGAAAATTTGGCAGATACATTAATAGTTGTGGATTGAGTGGTGAGATTCCCTCAACATTTGCTAATCTTATAGAACTGCGAATTGTGTAAGAAAGAACCTTTTCTATGCTTATGGCCTTTTCTCTCTGTTGGTCCTGCAAATTGCCTTAATTACCTTAACTCCTTGCTGCTATGTTGAATTTCAGGTGGGCATCTGACACTGCGCTCACAGGCAAAATACCAGACTTTGTTGGTAACTGGACAAAGCTTACATCATTGTAATTCATCGATACATATTGGTTATAATCTCCGTATAAGCTCTTGCAGCTGAATCAGACATCAGGAAGGATAGCTTTGCCTAGATTGTTCATCAGTTTGACTAGTCTGTCGAATGTTTGTACAGGAGATTTGAAGGGAACTCTTTTGAAGGACCAATTCCATCCAGTTTTGAGAATTTAGCCTCATTGACTTCTTTGTAAGTAGAGATATCTTGCTTTCCTGATAGTATAATTCATGCATGCTAATGTATGTATGTATGCATGTGGCTATGTGTATGTATCATGTAATTGTTTTTTATGCTCGTATATCATGTAGGCGAATTGGCGGTATATACAATGGGAGTTCCTCTCTTGATTTTGTAAGAAATCTAAAGAACTTGACTGACTTGTGAGTTAACCATGCTTTTTACTCCTATTCATCTGATTTCTTTTTTTTTTTGGAAAAGATTAATTGTTTTTGCCTAAATTTATGGAATAAACACATTCATTTTTCCTTTCTTTTCATATCCTATAGGGTTCTTAGAAATGTCATGCTCACCGGTATTTTGCCATCGTATATCACGGAATTACAATCATTACAAAAGCTGTAAGTTTTATCTAAAAGTCATCTGCTTCACTGAGTTATGATATGCGTTTGTTCATGTTTCTAATTTCTTTTTGTTCCAGGGATTTGAGTTTCAACAACTTAACAGGCTCGATTCCAAGCGCTTTGTTCAATATGGATTCTCTCGTATACTTGTAAGCAACATAAAAAATGAAAACCATCTCCTTCAATGGATGGTAATCTCAGCTTTAGAACATGCAGTTTTCATTTGATATTATTCATCTCTTTTATGCTATTGAAATGTGCAGGTTTCTCGGAAATAACAGTTTATCAGGTTCCATTCCCAGCCAAAAGAGTGGAACTCTTCAGACTATGTAAGTAATTCTATCACACCAACTTGTTTCTTATAACATTACTCCTTACTCGCTTTCTGCTAATATCCTTCTATATGCAGAGATTTATCATACAATTTACTATCAGGAAACTTGCCTTCTTGGGTAAACTCAAGCTTGCAACTGTATGTATCTTAAACCAGGATACTTCCTTTACTTACCTTTGCTTTCTGATTTTAACACCGGTGTGGCGTATAGGATTTTGGTGCTCAAATTGTGCTTTTTTTCTTATGGTTGATACTTGATATCACACTGTAAAAAAGGAATTCAACTGAATTTGATACCACTTTGTTTCGTGGAATTTTATGCAGGAACCTTGTGGCCAACAACTTCACACTTACCAGCTCAAACATAAGGCGAGTTGTCGTCCCTCAACACCTGATTTTCGCTTCTTCTAAACTTTCTTGAAAGATTTCTTTTACCTCTATGAAAAAGAAATGTTGCTATATTATCTCTGCTGTGTAATACCTTCTTTTAAAGTTCCTAATCAAGAAATTGTTTTGAAATTTCTCAGGCTTTTACCAGGATTAGAATGCCTTCAAAGAAGCTTCCCATGCAATAGAAATGCTCCACGATGTACTATCTAAAACTTTTGAACACATTTTTTTTTGCTCGGCCAAAAAGAAATTTATTAATTAAAAAGACGATGCATAAAGACACTGTCAAAAAGAACAATCAGAAACAAGATACAGCAAACCAGAAACAAGTGTATAGAGATCCACTAATTGGCCAAGAGGTCAAGGATGCTCATGTTGTCATCACCTTGTGTGGGCTTGAATCCATGCATTTGCCTATGTAATACCTCTTTGGAGATCAAAAAAAAAGAAAAAAAGAAACAGGGCTATAACCCCAATCTTGAAGCAAATGAATTCAGTATCTGTCACTGAGCTCCTAGTTATAAGATTTTAATCATGACTGATGCTTAATACTTTGCTAACATATTTCAATGTCCGCATTGGCAGATGCAAATTTCTCTATCAAGTGTGGTGGACCACAGATGACATCTGATGGGATATTATTCGAGGCTGAGAATAGCACTCTTGGTGCTGCAAAATTTCATGTAACCAGTACACAGAAATGGGCAGTTAGCAATGCAGGCTTGTTTGCAGATAGACAGAATCAACAGTATGTTCAAAACTCCGGAGCACAAGTCAGAGGTACCGAAACTCCGGGAATGTATCAGACTTCAAGGCTATCCCCTGGATCACTCAGATACTATGGCCTAGGTCTTGAGAATGGACTCTATTCTGTAAACTTGTTCTTTGCAGAAACAGGTTTCACAGACCGAGCCTCACAGTCCTGGACAAGTCTAGGAAGGCGTGTTTTTGATGTTTATATTCAGGTAATATTTCAATTGAAGTAAGGATTCATTCCATTCTAAATTGTATATCATACAACTTAGTCCCCTTATTTGGGGTGTTTCTATGGTCACAATTACTTTAACATAATTTAGAAACACTTAATGCTATAATATTTCATCTATGTTTCATCAGGGAACTCGGCGGTTAAGGGATTTTGATATATCGAAGGAAGCAGGAGGTGTTGAGAGAGCAATAACTAGGAATTTCACAGCTAATGTAACAGGAAACTATCTTGAGATTCACCTATTTTGGGCTGGTAAGGGTTCTTGCTGTACACCAGAAAGAGGTTATTATGGTCCATCTGTTTCAGCTATAAGTGTTGTTCCAAGTAAGATACCTTAACACTTGTGCATCTTTGTATATATGCTTCATGTGCTTATTTTCTGTTTCTAATAAATCTATTTTGTTCCTCAGATTTCAGACCAACTGTCAGTGGAATACCACCGGGCAATCCTAAAGAGAAGAACAACACAGCATTGATTGCTGGTGTTACAGTTCCTGTTGTGGCTTTGGCTTTGATACTTATATTTGCAATTATTTATGTGAAGAGAAAGAGAGAAGAAGATGATGAAGAGGAGGGTAAGAGCATTAGTTTATCATAAAATATATATTATATGGTTATTTGTTGTATATCGGAAAAAGGTGCATCTTTAGTTCTCTGTTCTATATTGGTAATATTATTAATTGCCTTACTTGACTCTGCAGTGCTTCTTGGCATCAGTCCTAGACCAAACACATTTAGTTATTCCGAATTAAAAGCTGCCACCGAAGACTTCAGTCCTTCAAACAAGTTAGGAGAAGGAGGGTTCGGACCTGTGTATAAGGTAAACAATGTCCTAACATTTTTAGCATGCTAATTTTCTTGTCATCAATGATGAACTTACCGAGAAAGGTTGATTTATTGCACAATGTTACTAAATCGTAGTATGCTTTAGGGTACACTTGCTGACGGGAGAGTTGTAGCTGTGAAACAACTCTCAGTAGCATCAAACCAGGGGAAAGAACAATTTGTTACTGAGATAGCTACCATATCAGCAGTGCAACATCGTTTTCTTGTCAAACTATATGGGTGCTGCATTGGAGGAAATAGGCGCCTCCTTGTTTACGAGTATCTTGTGAACAAAAGCCTTGATCAGGCACTATGGGGTATGAGAATAATCTAATATAATATTTTTATGCTGTCGGTTCTTTGTTGATTAAGGAACAACTGTAAGTGGTTCATTGAACAACAAATGCAGGACAAAATGTCTTACATCTTGATTGGCCAACCCGCTTCAATATCTGCTTATCAACAGCCAGAGGGCTAGCTTATCTTCACGAGGATTCTAGGCCAAGGATCGTGCATAGGGATGTTAAGGCGAGCAATATTTTGCTTGATGAAGAGCTCTGCCCAAAGATATCTGATTTCGGATTGGCAAAGCTTTATGATGACACGAAAACACACCTCACCACTCGTGCTGCTGGAACAATGTAAGACCATTCAACCATCTTGTTCATAAGTCCTGCCTTAGTAGCATGTAATATATGTTCGCAAGTTGCTAGATTTAGTAATTTTATCAGTAAAACATTATTCATTGGTGCAATGCAATTATCTTGAAGTGGCTACCTGGCACCGGAATATGCAATGCGCGGGCACCTTTCAGATAAAGTCGATGTCTTTGGCTTTGGTGTTGTGACCTTGGAGATTATAAGTGGCAGACCAAACTCGTATAACACCTCAGAAAACGACAGAATTTATCTTCTCGAATGGGTAATCCAGAAGTAAATCTTTCCCTTTCACATTACTACCTGTTTGAGAACCTTGTTAAATATGATTATTAATTTGTTCCTACAATGTCTCTAGGCGTGGACCCTGCACGAAAATAACCAAATATTGAGCCTGCTTGATCCAACAATAGTGGAGATCGACGAAAACGAAGCTCTGCGAGTGATAGGGGTGGCACTTTTATGCACTCAGGCATCACCGTCAATGCGGCCAACCATGTCCCGTGTTGTTGGTATGCTTACAGGAGATTTTGAAGTGAGCATTGTTACAACAAAACCGAGTTATATAACTGACTGGGATTATGAGGATATAACAGGCATGCATCAAAAATCACAAACATCAAATGCATCTGATAATGGCAGCAGCGACCACACGGGTAAGAACAAGACTATTTCAGGGTTAACTTATCCACCAATTCCCTCTCCGGTTAATATTACTGAATTCAGGGAGGTTATAGGAGAAGGAAGGTGAGAGTTTGTTCCATTCCTGATATAATACCATATCAGATTATCTGAAAAAAACATAGAATTGTCTTGCAGTTCTTGAAACTTTCATTTCTGTATAAAGTGAGTTGTTTTGTAACAAACTATAAAAATATTGTAAATTCTGACAAACAAAGACTTGTGGTCATTGGGAATGCTTTTCAAAGCTTAGAAAATTGCAGATTTATGAAGTCTGGTGTGTGTATATATATTGTAATGCTAGGTTTAATTGTCTGATTACTTCTACCCTGGTCCCTCTGTACTTTGGCCTATGAAAAGGTAAATTTATCACCATGATAGGTGAATGTTGAAACTTATTAAACTTTGTTTTGATTGATATTTGTTATTCTACTTTACAAATTTGCCACTAATTTTCTTGTGATTAAACTTTGAAATTTTTAAGGGGAAAAAGTTTGATTTTTTTTCTTTTAATTTTGTACCATGGTTGTTTTTTAAAAAAAATTAAAATTTACTATTCAATATTGATTCTGGATCTGAAGACAAAATTTAACCAAAAAACAATTATTTTAAATATTTTTTTGTAATAAATAATAAATTAATTTTGAGCAAATTAATAGCACGTGTAAGTAACGATGACTAAATGTGTTATAATGCAAATTTACTTGCTTGCCATGTCAGGATTTCCGTTAAAAATTAACGCTCAATAGGAGTGTGCAAAATCTAATTTGATTAACCGTTAGCAAATTATTTTAGTTTACCGATAAATTCGAGTTGTTCATTTCCCCTGCTAATACAGTGCTAGTAAAACTCTAGTGAATTCTTTGTTGCTCAGAGCAACTAAATCTGCAACATCTGGAGGCGGCAAAGTATAGGTGATCTCCCCAATCGGTAAGACTCGTACCATAGTCGCCAATTTGTCAGTAACACCATTCATATTATAAATTATTTCGGTTAACCGATAAATTTAAATTGTTCAATTTTTGATACGAAACAAACTAACTAAATTGGATAACTAATCGACTTGTCTGTAAGCTGACAACTAAGTTTTTAAGAAAGATAACAAATGTTTTGTTCATTAAAATACTTGGTAATTTCACATGTGAAATTCCATGCTAACATTGGGTTGGTGTGGCAACCTTTGTACATGATTGACTCCATACCTTTGTTGGGACCATTTTGTCACATGTATATTATACTACATTATATGTATTGAAATGACATGATTAGGAAGATAATTTGGCAAGTGGAATGGTGGATGGACTATAAAATGGAAGTGTGGGTCAAGCTAGCCACTCAAATCTGTCTGCTTGACCCACTTTCATTTCATATATATAAATAGTGTCCGCCAAATCCAACTTGTAGTAAACGTTCAATAAAAAAGGGTCACCTTGAAAGCAACATACACAACTGATTGTAGACCGTATCATTTAGATACACAATGAACAGTTGAATCCGGATAACTCTCCGAATCGGCTCCGATCCTTACCCTATAAGTTCCCGTCCCGTATTCGATCCCCATCTGAAATGGCATTGCCCCTTCTCGCCTTATAGTGCTTTACTAGATGGGGATTGAATGCGTTCTTCAGAGCACTCTTTTTATGTTCTAAAAATGTATGTTCGAATATGCAGAAACCTATTCGAACGTGACAAAACCTCGAGAATAGGGCGGCATCAGACAATGCTTTCACAGGCAAAATACCTGAATTTATTGGAAGTAACTGGACAAGGCTTGAATAATTGTAAGTTTTCCAAATAATAGAATTAAATGGGAGAAATAACCCTGAATTGGGTTTTTCGTGTGCTACTTTCTTGATTAGTCTGTCAAGTGTTTCTATAGGAGACTTGAAGGCAACTCTTTTGAAGGTCCTATACCATCCAATATTGGGAACTTAACTTCTCTTACCATTCTGTGAGTAAATTAAATATGGGGAACTCTCTTTCTCCACATACTCACACATGAATGCATGTAATATCTTCTAATATGTATGTATTTGTTTAGTCCTTGTGTAAAATCATATATGTAGGCGAATTACCGGTATATTCAATGGGAGCTCTTCTCTTGATTTTGTTACAAATTTAAAGAACATATCGGATCTGTGAGTTAAACAAACTGTTTAACATCTTGTCCTTATCTCTTTCCTTTTCTTTCTTTAATTTCATGGTTTTACCTAAATTTATTGACTAACAAACTTTTATGTTGTCTCGTTTCCTTTTTCCCCGTATTGTAGAGTTCTAAGAAATGTTTTACTCACTGGTAGTATTCCTCCTAACATCTCAGAATTCCAATTTTTACAAAAGCTGTAAGTTTTATTCACAAATCTATTGCTAGTGTATACTAAACAGAAGTCCAGTTCTTACTATTTAATGTCTTTTCTTTCCCATCCAGGGATTTGAGTTTCAACAGCTTAACAGGACAAATTCCATGTAAATTGTTCAATATGAATTCTCTTGCATACTTGTAAACTCCAAGAAACCATTTCCTTCATTACTTGAATCACATTTTCTATCAGATTTTATGTTAATATCTGCTTCTTCCCACATGCTTTACAATTAAAGTTATTATTTCTGGTTGTTTCTTCTTTCCAGTATGTTTAAATGGTCAGGTTTCTTGGAAATAATAGTTTGTCGGGTACCCTTCCTAGCCGAAAGAACGAAAATCTTACGACTAAGTAAGTCATCATATCAAACTAATGTATTTCACTCAATTGGTTAACAGTTTTTATTATGATGAGAGATCTTTCAAGTTTAATATATTTTGCCTGATCATCCAGTGAACAGATGTTCGGTCCTGGTAATTTTCTAATCGCTTTTAACTAATGTAATCTGATGCAGAGATGTATCTTACAATCATCTATCAGGAAATTTGCCCTTGTGGATAGACTCAAGCTTACCACTGTATGTCTCTTAATCCATGCCGCTCCTATCTTTGTTATCCAATTTAATACTTGCTTTGAGCATGAGAATTTCTGGTGCTCAAATTGAGCATTTTTCTTCTTCTTATAATCACCATGCAAGTTGATGTAAATATGGAAATAAAAAAACAATGAATGTACCAATGGGCATGAATTAAGAGAATCGTTTCATGGCATTCTACGTAGGAATTTAGTGGCCAATAACTTCACACTTGACAGCTCAGACATAAGGTAAGTAAGATATTTCCCCTACCGCCCTCAGCCTTCCGTTTCCCTTTCAATCTTTTCCCCATCAGTAAACGGCTGATATCTTTTCATCTATGCAATTCATTATTTTCAAATGTTAAATCCAGATGGACAATAAATATTTTCAAATTTCCAGGCTTTTACCAGGATTGCAGTGCCTTCAAAGAGACTTCCCATGCAATAGATACGCTCCACGATGTAAGCTTAGCTAAAACTCTGGCATCAGTCTACGTTGTTGAGATTTGAATCATATATAAATCCTAAGGAGATAATGGCCATTTCATAGTTATCTGCTAAACATGTTTCAATGGTGGCATGGCAGATGCAAACTTTGCCATCAAGTGTGGCGGGCCGCAGATGACTGCTGATGGCATAGTGATTGAGGCTGAGAATAATTCTATGGGCACAACAACATTTAATGTAACCAGTACAAAAAAATGGGCAGTTAGCAATGTAGGGTTGTACGAAGACAGGGAGAATCCATTCTCTAATCACCCAAATCCGTCCGGCACTCTTTTTATTCGGTTTTAAAGTTTTTTTCGGTTTATTTAATTTTGTTTGAAAAGTCCCGCTCGATTTTAAAAAATGTGGAGTCGCCACCGATCATTTTAAAAATGATAGACCGAACACCTATAAAACCAGAGATAAAAATATTTGGGCCCGAGAGTCGGTTACGGATGGGGAAGGATGAACACTCCCACACCGCCCAAAAATTGGTACCCAGTCGAATATTTAAAGTCTTAACGTTGGAAATTTCTAATTTGAATAAAATTTAAAATACGATTCTTAAATGCATGAGAATGTTCTAAATATTTAAAGAAACATTCCGTTATTTAGAATAACCGAGAAACTCATTTCCCTTTACACCCGGAAAATGGTTTCTCGATTTTCTAAATAAAAAAATTCCCTTAAACATCGTATCCTAAAATGATAAGGATATTCTTTTATCTAGGGATATCGAGAAGGTCACATCCCTTTACGCCGAAGACACTAATTCTCGAACTCTATAAATAAAATAATATTACCTTAATTGCTAACACATTTAATTAATATCATGATGCAAAATATAAGGTAACATGTATATGTATTAAAAAAAATATAGTACTTGTGGTAAAACATTTTTTTATATAATATGATCATAATATATATGTATTTATATAATACATATATAATAATAATTAATACAAAACTATATTACATGATAAATATACATATAATCTAGAATACAATACCTAATACCAAAAAAATATTACATACAAAAAAAATCGTGCATAAAAAATAGAAATTAAATCATATATTAAATCTAATATAAACTAAACACGCTAAAAAATTAAAATACATACGAATAAACAAGCGATATATTATTAAATTAAAATAAAATACAAAGATAAGATTCAAACTTTTACCCCATAGAAGCTCGAACTCGAACAATCTCCTAACGCGATCTACCATGATCCCTCCAAAAATTAACTAGATCGAACCATCCGAAGAATAAAGATTCTCCGGGGAGAGCACTGCTCTCGAACCAGGGCCGGGATACTAGGGGGCACTGCTCCCATAATTTCCCCAGCCCTTATGGCCGGCTCCTTCCGTATCAAAATGGCAGCCCCTCCCCCTTTTATAGGGAAAGTGAGGGGAGATGGGGTGATATGGCTCTTCGTGAGCCACACTTTTTTTTTAACAATTTTGTATTATTATTATTTACATTTTTATAATTTTTTTTACACCTTTTTATTTTACCTAATAAAATACTATAATATTACACAACCCGGACAAAAAATGAGTGATTACATCCGCCCCTATTTGCTTATTGTTGTGAAACGGCAATGAAGCAAAGACCAAAAGATCATTGTTTTTGTCCGGTCCGGCTGGGCTTCTTCATTCTTCATATAGCTCCTCTTCGGGCTTTAGTTGATCTGCTCGGCTGCCGTGGGAGGCAAAATCTTCAAAATGGGGGTTGTCTGTTGAGGAGACAAAATGAGTTCAGTTTGTCGCTTTTCTTCTTCAGCGTCGGTCTTCTGTCTCCGGTCTTCAATCTTTAGTAGGTCTTCGATCTTCGCTTTTCGAGGATGTTGAGTTCTCGATCAATCTGCTCCTCTGCTTCCTAAGTTGAGACTTACCAAAGTACAACGATGCTCGGTCAAAAATAGATGCTTCCTTGCTAGCTATTTTTTTGTGAAATGGGTGACCCGCTCCATTGGAAGTTCAAAGAGATAGGGTTGGGTGATCTGCTCCATTGGAAGGAGTAAAGATCTGAGGTTGTAGTTCATCTTCTATTGTATAGGTGACATGCTCCATTGATAGTTCAAGGAGTAAAGGTCTGATGTTGTAGTTCCTCTTTTATTGGATGGGTGATCTGCTCCATTGGTAATTCAATGAGTAAAGGTTAGAGGTTGTTGTTCCTCTTCTATTGGATGGGTGACCTGCTCCATTGGTAGTTTAAGGAGTAAAGGTATGAGGTTGTAGTTCATCTGCTTCACAGACTTGTGTTGGTACTCATTCCGCTGCCACTTCAGGGAAATGTGACTAACATATCTTTATTTTTGAATGTTCAAGGCCTCCTTATGGGTTCGTGCCTTAGAGATGTTTGAACAAATCTTCTCAAGGCGCCCATTTGGGTTTTCACCTTGGTTTTCGTTCATTTTTTTTCAAATTTTTTTTTTGATTACATCTGAAGTTTGCTCTGCTGCAGCCCCATGGAGATAAACTAGTCTTGGTTCTCATTTCGTTGCCATTCCAGGAATATGAGATAAATGTGATGAAATTTGTTCCACTACTCCTTCAAGGATACAAACTTTATATCGGGTCCATTCCACTGCCTCTTTAGGAATATGAACTCGTCTTGATTCTCATTCTGCTGCCACTTCAGGGAGATGAGACAAATGTGATGAAGTTTTGTTCCACTACTCCTTCAGGGAAACAAGCTTTATACCAGGTCCATTCCATTGCCTCTTCAGGGATATGAACTCGTCTTGATTTTCATTTCACTGCCACTTCAGGGAGATGAGATAAATGTGATGAAATTTGTTCCATTTCTCCTTCAGGGATACAAACTTTATATCGGGTCCATTCCACTGCTTATTTAGGAATATGATCTCGTCTTGATTCTCATTCTGCTGCCACTTCAGGGAGATGAGACAAATGTGATGAAGTTTTGTTCCACTGCTCTTTCAGAGAAACAAGCTTTATACCGGGTCCATTCCACTGCCTCTTCAGGGATATGAACTCGTCTTGGTTCTCATTTCACTGCCACTTCAGGGAGATGAGATAAATGTGATGAAGTCAGCTTAACAACAATTACAAAGTAGCAAGAACATCGTAACAAAAGTAAAAAAACAAATGATGGATCTTCTGGGACCAAAAAATAAAAGCCTAGGAAGTTCAGCAATGCCTAATTGCATACTCCACCTCTTCTTGAGACCTTTGACAGTTTCAATTTCAACCGCATCATTATACAACCAAAGGCATCCAATTACAAAGAAATTAAAATGAACAATTTGATGATTGTCTTATACCCATATCAGTTTGGAAATCATAAGCCTTGATTATCTTATACCCATATCAGTTCGGAAAACCAAAGCCTTGTGGCAGATTTTGAGTAAAGAAATGTTGCCAATGGGTGTAAAAACCGTAACGCTGGCTTAGTGTGCTTAAGCCTTGGCCATCTAAGCTACGTCTATTGTTGGACTTAATCCAATAGTTAATGCCCCATATTGGATCCGAAAGTATCAGACCTCCTGAGTATTCCTAAATTCACCCTCAACAAGCTCAACCAGCCACTCGCGGAAAAGCTCTGCCGTTTGCCGTGGAACTCAGTTTGAAAGTTCGGCGGAATATCAAAGGTCCCTTTTTTGTTTTCCGACAATTCCAACGCCGTTCGCCGTCCATTCTCATTGTACTCGGAGTTACAAGAAAAACCCTCAGTTTTCTCCCTTTTCGGCCGTCCTCTGCCGTTCCAAGGCCGTGGTAAGGCTCGATATCTAGTAAAATCGAGCTTACTCTTATTTTTTCTGCATTTTGGAGCTTTTTCCGGCCGCTATAGGCACGCGCCGCCGGAAGTGATTGCCGACCATTGCTAGTGCTACTGTGTGCATGTTCCTCACCGGGAAAGTTGAAGAGACACCTCGTCCATTGAAGGATGTTATTCTTGTTTCCTGTGAGATAATGCACAAAAAAGATCCTGCTGCAGCCCAGAGGATTAAACAGGTGTTCTTTAAATTTATGGTGCTTTCACCAGTTTATTTGCGTGCCTCTTTCTGTTGCTCGTGTTGTCAATTGTCTTCCATGTCATGTCTTTTGCTCCCTGACTTGTGCAATATGCTCCCACTTGCCATTACATTTGCATAATCTTTCAAGTTCATTTGCTCTCGTGTTTTGTTTAGTTATCTTTTCATCCATTTTGTTATTCCTCAGATGTATACAACTGATCCCTCTAGTTATATTTTCCTTTTATAAAACCCAACTAGCTAAATTTTCCATGCACAATTCTGTACATTGTATGCGGACGTCATCTTTGTGATTTTAGTCACGCGTAAAATTTGTCTAATCGGTTATTGTTCTGTGATGTATTGCCAATGTGTGCAACTGGCAGAGATATAACTTTCCAGTATTTTGGTCTCTTCTCTTTCCTTTTGTCGCAATCTGTTCTTCTGTTCCTCTTGAACTCAAAATTCTTACTCAGATTCTCCAACAGCCGTGTCTTTGGTAAAACATCTCCCGACTTCTGTTTGCATAATTGTAGCTGTAATAGTGACTAATTAACCTTGATATATGGCACAGGAAGTGTACGAGCAATAAAAAGAGCTAATTTTAATTGGGGAGAGAGTTGTACTTGCAACTTTGGGTTTTGACTTCAATGTTCACCACCCATATAAACCTCTTGTTGAGGCCATAAAGAAATTAAAGGTTGCACAGAATGCTCTTGCTCAAGTTGCATGGAATTTTGTTAATGATGGGTACGTTTAACTGGTGTTTCTTCAAGTGTTTAAAATGATCTCTTCCTAGTGCTCACTTTTGACAACACTGCAAAGCGGCATGCAGGCTGAGGACGTCGCTCTGCCTGCAATTTAAGCCCCATCACATTGCTGCAGGTGCCATTTTCCTTGCTTCCAAGTTTCTCAAAGTGAAGCTTCCATCAGATGGTGAGAATGTCTGGTGGCAAGAATTTGATGTCACCCCACGCCAATTAGAAGGTTGGTGTCTGCTCCATAACAAAGATCTTGCCAATAAAATTGGTCAATTATTAAATGACCCCATCGAACTGGTGTTGCTTGTGGTTGTTTCTCTTAAAATTGATCCACAGTATGATTATAGCCATCTGTTTCATGTCATTATCTTGCAGAGGTTAGCAATCAAATGCTGGAACTTTATGAGCAAAACAAAGTACCCCCGTCTCAAGGTAGTGAAGTAGAAGGAAGCGCTATGTCATTATCTTGCAGAGGTTAGCAATCAAATGCCGGAACTTTATGAGCAAAACAGAGTACCCCCGTCTCAAGGTAGTGAAGTAGAAGGAAGCGCTGGTGGTGGCACATCTCATCGAGCCCCTGCAAAACATCCTTCTGGAAGTGAGGAAAAACAAGTTTCATCACGGTCGGGAGCCAACCACTCATCTGCGGACAATCATGGGATGCCATCAAATACAGCACAACATCATAGGAATGATGATGGGAGTGGAGAGATGGGCAGTGTTATTACTGATCACAAGATGGATATGGAAACCAAGGATAATCAACATCCTGAGCAATTGCACCAGAACCAGAAGGAGAACACCAGGGAAGTCTCAAATAAATCGAGGTCCGGAATGGAAGCGAACTGGGGGAGAAGACCAGGAAAGAATCTGTGGAAGAAATGAAAATGCTGAAGCCGGTGAGTGGAGAGATGATGGATCATCACGTAAGACTGGTAGTGTGGTTGGGCGATACTTGGACACTAGAGAAGGGCCAGTTGACCAGTCTCCCAAAGAAGTTATTAAAATCGACAAGGATAAGGTGAAGGCTGCACTTGAGAAAAGAAGGAAGTCTCGTGGGGAAACAAGGAAGAAAAGGGATGTCATGGATGAAGATGATCTCATTGAGAAAGAGCTGGAGGATGGGGTCGAATTAGCTGTGGAAGTCGAGAAAATCAAGAGAGAGCATCGACAGAGCTGGTCTAGGAATGAGAATCAAGACCATGTTAAGGACCATGAGGAAGTGGGAGAAGGGAACAACTTTGGTACAAAGGGACAATCATCTAGGGGATTTGAAACTGAGGGTGTTGAAGAAGGAGAAATGCTGGATGATGCTTCACCAATGAACAGCCGGAAGACAAAGGCCGGAAGCCCACCTGACAGACATTTGGATGGGAAGAAGTGGCATGAGTACATGTCGAGACTCGAGTTACAATTATGACACCATAGAAGGTGGAAAAAAGACCGGTGGTGGTAGTTATGCAGATGAAGAACATAGAAGGCATCCACACGAGATCATTCGTGAAGCAGTAAAACACGGTACTTCACTGAGATGAATCATTAAATTATTTACTGATTTATGACCATCGGGAACTTTGCACCCATAAATGGTCAGAATGGTCCTTTGGAAACTGAGACATAGGCAGAAATGTACTTAGAATTAGCTTGATTTTGGTTGCCTACAGTGGCACATATCTTGGCTGTAACAGAATGTTCAACACGAGGATATTTCAGTTGCCATAATGGCAGGGGGCTTAATGAGAAAGTAAAGGCAGTTAAATTTTTTAGTCGCATATAAAAGAGGCGCAAATTTGTAATGATTCCAAGAGAAAATTCGTGTAATAATCGAACTGAAGAAAGGATTTAAGAATCAAATTCAAACAAATTAAGGGTAATTATTCTTTAGTTTAATGGTTTATGGATGTTGTTTAGGGTTTAAGAGTTTAAGTGGATGAGTTTTGAATTTAGGGGGTATGGTCAGAATTTAGAGTTTATGGTTAAAATTTAGAGTTTATATGTTAAAACTTAAATTCTTAACTATAATACCTTAAACTTAAGGTCTAACCTTTAAATTTTAACCCTAAACTCTAATTTCTTACCATAAACCCTAAATTCTAAATCTATACATTTAAATCCCTACTCTAAAATTAAGGTGCTTGTGGAAATTTTTCGTTTCTATCGTTAGTGCATGAGATGTTTTTCGATTAAGTAAAAGGGTAATTATTCAATGCATAGGCGGTAGAAACAAAAAGTTTACACAAGCGTTTTATTTTTAGGATTTAGGGTTTAAATGTTAGGGTTAAGATTTAGTGGTTTAGAATTGGATTGTGGTTAGAATTTAGGGATTGAGGTTATAATTTAGGGTTTATAGGGTAAAACTTAAATCCCTAACCATATTACACTAAATTTTAAACCCTAATCCTAACCCTAAATCCTAAATTCTAATCATAACCCCTAAATTATAAACCTCTAAACCTAAATACCTAACCTTTAAACCCTAAAATCTAACCATAAACCCTAAAATCAAAGTGCTTGTAAAAACATTTTGTTTCCACCTCATGTGTATTGAACAAGGTATCTCAAAATTACCCTAATCTAAACCGGTGTAGTATATAAATACAAGTTGGATATTGAATGAAAAATCAATGAATTGAGGGGAAAAGATTGTTAGGAAAAGGGAGTTCTAGTTATTGATCTGTATATGGGGCTGTTTGTCACACTTCTGTAAATCGACACTTTCTTTTGTTGCATCTGCTGACTGAATGACACAACTTTTGCTTCAACTCTTGCTGAGAACCCAACGTGAGTGGACATCTGCGAATTCCTTTGCTCTCTCAGCCACATCTGGTTGTCTCTAACATCATCTTTTTTCAAGCATTTCTCCATTTCTTGGATGATATGATCATCCATCGGATAAAACGATCGTAGGATCACGATGTGTACGAAGTAAGGTAGCAGAGAAACGATGACCACTAGCATTGTGATCGACCAGTATAAGGGCGTCGGTCCGATGACTTCGATGAGGACTTGGTATGCGTCTCCCGATAGATTTGGTGGCAATGCACCGTAGGCTAGCAAGAAGATGTACCACAAAAGGATGCTTCCCCATATGGAGAGATGTTGGATCCAAGTGAAATGGCTGGTGAATAGAGCGATTTGACAATTGACTGTCCAGATTATGCAGGTGTATGTTATAGCGCCGAGGGAACCGATGTCTGCGACGAATCCGTTCCGTTGTAATGCGGTTGGGGAGAGTATGTAGATGTTTGCAAGAAAGATGACTAGGGAAGTAACCACGCCGTTTAGTATCCACCCAGCAATACGGCTCCAGCTGAAGTGTACATTCCTTGGCCCTTGCTGATAAAGTGCTGGAAACTGTTTCGTTTTGGAAGAACCAGATTAAAATCTTGTAAGAAAACCTGTTAATGTTTCTGAGACGAAAGCTGTCTGTGTTCGTATTTATGTTTACCTGCAAGCATATGTCGGATGAAACATCCTGCTCGAGGACTCCTAATGCGATGACGGGCAAAGATGTCAACATCACATTGAATATTGTCATATACCAGTCATCATACAGGACCTCTCCAGAGAAACTTGTGTATAGTTCATAGTAGAACAGGGTGAGGCCAAATGCAACATTCTTGTAGACAAAGTAAAGAACCTGAAACAAGTCACCAAGAAAGGAAGATATAATCAAGTCTTGAATGTGTGTGAGCATACATACATACATACATACACATATATTATATATATATATATAATTTAGAAAGTAAAGATGTACCATCTTTGATATTCTCTGATAACACCAATGGCCATGAACTATAAGCAATCTCTCCAAGAATCGGAACTGCGGTAGCGAGAAGTCACTGGCCATGACTGCCTGTTAACGGATCATCCATGAAAACAAAACTTTTAGATCGATCTACGACAAACTGTATCTTTGCATGTTTCTATCGCATCATTCATGTTCATATATCCTTTTATCATATATTACCTGCATTCCTTCCATACCACTGATCCCAATTCCAATATCAGCTTCTTGAATCATACCGACATCGTTTGCCCCGTCGCCAATGGCAAGAGTTGTTCTGCCAGTGTATTGCTTTACCAATCGAGTGATCTGTAATTTCCAGGTTTAAATAGGGCGTATCGTTTAAATTCAGTTAAAGTTCATTCCTAAAGTGGTATCCAACAAAGACGAAAATGCCATACCAGAGCTTTTTGTTTCGGGGACACTCGACAACATATGACAGAAGCACAGTTAACTGCTAACTGTAAGAACTCATCCTTGATGTCCCCTCGCAAAGCAATTTCGAGAACTTTTCCATCTATAATGAGACCATATGGGGCCTCAATGTTTCCTTCTTCGCACAGCAATTTGTATGAACTTCGAATTTGTTGCAAAATCTCTTCTTCCATTGCCTGCAGAGCTAGAAAAAGAAGTCACTGTTATTACCGACTCGACTAAAATGGACAGTGATCGGAAACAAGCATACAAAAACCAACATAGATAATGCCCTTTCAAAGTTAACTGTTACCTTTACTTCATTATTCGACTCAGCTTTTCTGCTCAAACTCAAATGGAATTGCATCATATCCTGACGGAGTAAGCTACACGCGAATCTGCCAAATTGGGAAATACAATAGCAAATGGATAGTTAAGACAAAAACAACCAAATGTATACATTTGCACAGAAAGACATTGAATTTTGATATAAGCATCACCCGATATTTATGGCCGTCTCCCTCTTGTCACCAGTGAGCAGCCATATTTTCAGCCCTGCTTGGGCGAGTTTATCGATGCACTCCGGAACCTGTTATGTTCGTAAATGGAATGAGCAGTAAGACCTTTAGCATTTTCATATATGGAGGATCATATTCCATGTGCATGTCTGAATATATATCGAACATAAGTATTTTAAGAAAATGAAGTGTCAGGGTCAGCTTGAAAACATGTGCAAACAAGGATAGAGGCCAGACTGCAACCCCCTAATAAAAGTAGTTCGAATTTTCGGTGATGTTAGATGCTAGCTCTATGATCTCTGCTACCGGAAATAACCGGACAAAACTTAAGCAACAAGCGAGGGAGATAACTGACTGACCCCTTTTTGTAACTTGTCTTCAACAGCTACAACACCCAATAGGATTAAATCCTTTTCAATCATTTCGGATGCTTGCTCTAGTAATTGTTCTCTTTCAGGACCAATGGTGGCTTTGGCTTGTGTAAATATTGTGTTCCAACGTTCATACTCGCCTGCCTCGATTTCCCTATAGGCAAATGCTAGAGTGCGGAAACCGTCTTCTGCATAACTCGAAAGATGCAAAGCTGTTGCTTGCTCATATGTCCTTCCATCATCGGCTAGTCTATCGAAGATTATGCTGAAAATCAGAACCAATGAAAAACGCATGAGATTAACAGATACCTCGGTTTCAATCGATTCCCGTTTTAAGTAGTCTGAAGAGTTAGATATACCTGTCTGCACCTTTGCAAAGTAGAAAAATTTGACCATCTTCATTGCTAACTATAACAGACATCCTCTTACGCGAACTGCTGAATTCCAACAGGTTTAGCAGCTTGTATTCCCTGAAGATGACCTTGATATCATGTTTTGGCATTAAATTTGAAGGAAATTTATGGAAACAAAGTAAATGTTGTGAAAATAACCCAATATTACCTCTCAACTTCCTTCATAGAGGAAGGATCAAACTCCTTGAGAATCATCAATGATTGAGTTCTTCTAAAGAATTGGAAACCGAACTCTTGCGAGGCGATCAGGAAAGATACTTCTTCGGGTGATTCTGCTTCGTAGCTTAGCTTATCGGTTTTATGATTATCGTCTTCGATAGGTATGCCTGTATGACACAAAGACATGACCCTAAAGAACATTGTGATATCCGATAAGTTGGTTCCATGGATCCAATTCTTGTTCATGAGCCTGTCATCTCTGAAGTTGAATCCCTTGATAACAGGTTCCTCGGTTTTCGAAAGTCTTGCATTCCCATTTTGAGCACTAAAACCGGATACAGAGAACTCATATAGCTCAAAGCTTCGGGTTGGTCTATCGGTCTCGTCCATACTGAACTCGAATGGCTCGAAATCAGCATTCATTCTCATTGATGCTGCGAGGTCAACTTCGGTTATATCACCCCCATAGGAAATTCCGGCAATTGAGCATTTCCTGAACTCCATCCGATTACATGTCAAAGTCCCAGTTTTATCTGAGAGTATCATTTCTACTTGACCAAGTTCTTCGTTTAAATTCGAAGTCCGGGCTTGGACCGACTTGCATGACACTTCATCGTACAGTTCTATATCTTTATTGATAAGCATTGTTTGTAAAACTTTAACAACTTCAATGGAGACGTATAAAGAAATGGGGATCAAGTAGCCATACAATATGAGAGCCCGTATGAACTGTAAAACAGCTGATTTTACCGGCTTTGATGGATTGAAGAAGCGATCATCGTCTTCATCCGAGTTTGAACCATCCGGCAATAGAAGGTACCACCAATCAACCATGTCATGCTTCAAGAACATTGAAGATCCAATGGAGGAAACCAATGAAACCAAAACAAGCATTGTGAAGAGAATGTAGATGATATGATCCATTTTCCTCTCTATCCGGCTACGTTTGGACGGCGACCTTGTCGAGTTCCGTACTGCTTTCGTATCGTGTCCGCTGAAAATCACTACCCCATAGATGTAATCAGTGTTTCTGAGTTTCGAATCCCGTAAAAGGAATTGAGAAGGGCTCAAAGGATGTGATTCTTTCTTGAACTCTAAGTTCCCTACAAAGGTGTAAAGATTCGGATTCGGATCCTCGCAACAAACCGTGGCCTTGAATCGACTGAATTCTTCATCCTCATTTAAGCTAAGACTGGCTTCCAAGCATCTTTTGATCTTCAGATTCGTTTCTCCATCAAGGTTCATGGTTTCCACATAACAAATACCATCTTCATAGCTGGAAGACAGCAAAAGAAGATCACTCGGAAAGTATTCATCTTTGTTAACCTTCACAACATCTCCTACACGAAGCTCTTTCCACGACATATCTTCGAACACTCCGTTGCTTCGATGAGTCTTCACGGTTCGATTGTTTACATCCAAATCCTGAAAACAGAGTTTCAAGTCAATCAGTCAAATTGAACAAACATGGATCAAGAACAGATGTTTTTAAGCCATAATTTACCTGCAAGAATCTATGCCAATCTTCGACGGCCTCTTTCAGCATGCTGATTCCGACCACGAAGACCAACGGAGCGATCAAGCTCGCTCGAGAGAAAGGAGCCAAAGAAAAGAGTGAGAAAACAGCTGCCAATAGAAAATAGAAGTTGGCCACTCTTCTGAACTGCTCAAAAAGTGCTCTTGGAAGGAAAGTCAGAACGTTGTATTTGGTTGTGGATATGTTGTTGTAGGGGTACTTGTAAGGCTTTTTCTTATGCAGGTGAGGATCGTTGCAGAAAACGACCCGAGAAAACCCCGGCTGGCCAAGAACCTCTCGCCCAGCCGGTTTTTCCTCAGATGTCGAGGGTCTCAAGCATGCAAAAGAATATAGGTTGCTCCATCTGATCTTCCCCTTCCTTCTCCTGGATGTTGCAGCTGCCATGTTCAACAAGTTCACACAAGGAAAAAGCCTAGAGAAATCATATGGATCCCTGGGGTTCAGTTAAGAAGCTACAGATTCCAGCCATTGGCAACATGGATGAATTATGTAAATACAAGCGATGTTAAGACAAGTCAACAAAATTGCATTGAAGTTTTGTCTTTTCTTAACCGTCCCCAGCTTATGATTTTTTTAATGTTTTATATATTCTGTGTTCTGTCATTGGAGTTTATGGAGGAGAGGGACTTCCAATGCTAGAGCTTGGACTTTCCTAGATCTAGCAGGCACTCATTTTGCCGCGTTTCACGGATAATTAGATAAAAATATAATAAACAATTTTCACCCCTCAAACACTTCATCCCTTTCAACGGAGAGTGTAAAGAACGATAACCTAAACAAGGCTAAAAATCATACAACTTAAAATATTATAAAAAAATTTAAATATAATGTCAAAAAAATAAGTTTAACATTTAATTAAATAGTTAATTTGGTCATATTTTTTGAAGCAATTTAACTCTCAACATTTTATTTTGGGAAAATAACTCTCTGTAAATGAAAACTGGTAGTTAACTGACGATAAATAATTTAAAATAACTTGACAGAATGACATGTTAAAATAAAAAAATATTTTATATTTTATACAATCTTATAAGATTAATTTTTGACTGATGTGTGATTCTATAAAGTCAAAATATTTGACTATATGACACTGCTATTACAGCGTGCACTGCCATGTAGGTTTGTCACGTCATTTCAAGCCACTTATCGTTAGTTGACTAACAATTCTCATCCATAGAGAGTTTATTTTGACCCAAAATAAAACGGTAAGAGTTAAATTGCTTTAAAAAAGAATAGGAAAAAATAACTATTTAATTAAACGTTAAAGCATCTTTTAACATTATGCTAATATTTTATGTTGTGTGTAGATAACATTTTAGGTTGTAACAAAAATCGTTACGTATAACATTTTAAGTTGACTGTTTTTTAGTCATTTTTAAGCTGTCGCACAGCAAATTCACCTCTTCGATGAGCCAAAAGATGATTATTATACAAACCAAACCCTGCCTTGCTGTTCACTTCAAAATACCCAAGAAAAGGACCCCAAGACTTTGATTTTGATTGAATCAACAATCAGAATTGCCTCTAGATTCGAGAAATGAATCTTGGGAAAGGTCGTTTTTTAGCCAAAAACAATGAGTCAACATTTCATAAAGGGCATCTTAAAGCAGCCCTACAAGAAATTAGCTTAATTATTGTTCAAAGCACGAAAAGAACAACATGAATAATTTCTATGGGGTTCATCCGCCTCTAGATTCGAGCTTCCAGATGCATAAAATGATATCATTCAAGTGTTACTTTATTCTGTTTCTACAATGTCAACAAACCCTTTTTTTAATCCTCAAGATTAAAATAATCCCACATAATCATTCATTTATTATCATATCTTCAAGAACCTGGAGTATATCAACAGACCCCTTTCTTAAGCTTGAGAATTGAACAATCAACAAAATTGCCAGGTGAATAGAGCCTTTGACTTGGACTGTGTAATGGTTTATGTTAGCTGATATCAATTACCAATGCAACTAAAACCTCCATGGGAAAATATCGACTTCTACAAAGCACAAAGCCTGTTGAGTAGTTAATTAGTTCACAGATTCTTCTGGACTGTTTGCATTGATAGCTGTAAACATTGGATATTAGAACAGAGCAATGCACAGCTAGATAAGGGGCCGGCTTCGATTGCCGTCTGCAACAAGAAACTATGTTGTTTACCTTGGACCATAGCTATGAAGCTCATTCGATTTACCGATAGCATCATTGGCATGCGGCACTTTGGAAACATCAAACATGTCTTTTCTTTTGCTGAAAATATTGGGATACATTTTACCAAGTTTATGTTAAGAAATGTACATAGGGAAATTGATGGTAAAACCCCACAAATAGTATGTTATTTCAGCTCCCCAGAATCTGATTCGACATCGAAGGAAGGTACTTCATCCATGAATTTCCATGGGATGACCTTGAAACGTTGTCATTTCCGAATTCGGAGCAAACAATCCTAGGACCATCATAGTGAATGATCATACTCTTTTCGGTGATGTCTACTGATGCTGCTGGTTCCTTCACCAACCAAGAATCTGAAAGCTTCAGATATCTGTTGTAGAGTGCTAATGCTATTGCAGGATTTCTTTCACTGTTCCTGCACACACACACACGTATATATATACATATAAAGGAATATTGTCATCTTTAATGAAGAATATTCATCAGGAATATTGAGAGGAAGAGAAAAACAAGTAACCTGTCACTCAAATTGAGAACTTTACTCCACCATAAGACAATCTCCAAAAACTCCTCCAATTTCTTTCCATCAATCAAAAGCAAACTTAAGTCAGGCATACATGCATCATTCTCATATGGTGTCACGGATATCCACGGCTTTGAAGCCGATCTTTGAATAGCATCCAAAACATCCGAGTTCACGTAGCTGTTTAGCCTTTTAGAGCAGTCCTCAGCAGCTGCAACAGCATGGGCGGTTAAGTCCATTCCGGTTAGTTCTTCTATTCTTCCCTGCAACGAAAAACCAAGTCTAAAAATTGTTCGAACACCAAGAAATATACTGGTGGAGACAACATAGATTCCAGTTCTACAATCATGTTTTAGAGTTTCAACTTCCAATGCCTTGAAATGTATTAGGAATATAATTTTCTAGGAAATATAAATTACATAGGAAAAAAAAGAAACCAACCATCAAAATTAGATTAGAGGAAACATATATGAATTTTCTTAGAGACTGATGAACACTTGGTATAATGAAAGGTGCTATTTCCTCAAGATTGAGACTGTCTAGTTCTACTCCAGAAGAAGCCCTCTTAATTACTTCTTTCACTTCATCTTGCCTACAGATTTTGACAATAACATCAAGACATGAACTCTGCAAGTACGTAATACTACTAAGAAAAGAAAAGAAAACATAATCTTACCCATGAAGTTCAATGTTTGAATGTGGAAATAGAACTTTCAGCTTATAAAAGGAAACTTTGTCTTTGTCCCCTTGTGGTGTAAAGAAATGAAAGTGAAGCAAGTCCGGATATCTAGCAACAAAATGTTCAGAAAAATCAGAATTTGCTGTTTTTGAGTGAAATTAATACTTAGAATCAGAATTTGCAATCCAGAAAAGCCCAAGAGAGTGAAAACAGAGCAAATTTGATTAAACAAACCGATACCTTGAACTTGAAAGAGTTGAGTTTGTAAAGACGGCCAGCACTTTAAGGTCCAAACATTGCATCCACGAAACGATGTGTATCATGCCGTCATCTTCATCGACGGCGAGCTTGACGGTGGGAGGCGGAGAGGGCTGGGAGTTAAAAGGGACCCAGTTTCTGAGAGGGTCGGAGGGGTCGCGGAAATGGGAAGCCGGGAAGAATTGGAGTAGTCCGAGGGAGACGATGAGCACGAAGGCGAGAAAGTGAAGGACGGGTTTGGGATTCGGATCCTGGTTTAGGTCCGGATGGACGGGTCCTGGATTCTTGGGAGTTTCAGCTGGTTGAGTTGGTCTCCTGTTAGTTGCAGACGATCTCCACGACATGTACGAGGAAGACATTGACTTTTCTTTGCAGCTTTTCTATGTTCGGACATGGAAATCCCCGAAACTGTGTATTTCTTAGTAGTGACCCGTGACGTGGACATTTTTTCGTCCGCCAGCTATGTGTTATGGATTTTTTATGGGTAAATTTCTTCAAAGGTCCCTTTTGTTTGGGCCATATTTTATTTTAGTCACCTAAAAAGTTATTCTTAGCCCTTACGTTTTTTATCTGATTTATTTTGATTAAAATGTGTGACCAAAATAAAACACGATCCAAACAAAAGGAACATTCGGTAAATTTTACCCTTTTTATTTAATATTACATTATTTTATAGGTAGAACCCAACAAGTGTCACAGTGAAAAAACATATGATGTTTATCCTAGGAAATATGTGTTCAAATCGCTTTGTTTACATGGTGTATGCGCATTTCCAAAAGGTTAAGAATGTAAATTGAAGTCTTTGATTCGACCTTATTTAATTGAATCATAATTTTATAAATTTGACTCGATTAAAAAATCAAATAAAATTTGAGTTATAAAATGATATTAAAAAAACTCATAATTTCTAATAATTAATATATAGATTTTTAAGTTCGAGTCGAGTTCCCTCAACCCTGCTTAATATATGTATATTACATATGAAAAACATATATATACATCTTATATTGTTATAAAAAGTCATTTAAACTGAAATCAATTAGTATCATAACACTATAATTATTTACAATTAAATTTAAGTGAAAAACCCGAATAACTCGACATTACTAAAAAAATCCAAATATAATTTAAATTATAAAATAAAACTAGTTAACTTAAAAAATTCAAAATATTTTACTCGACTATATCAAATACTAATCCATAATCACACACGCAACAAAGTAAACAAATCTTGTATAAAAAGTTGGCGCATGCCGACCTGCTGAAAGAATGGCCCAAACCCATTCTATAAACGAGCTAAGGTTATGGGCTTTGCATCGACCCGTAATTGACCCGGCTCAAACGTCAAACTAAGAAACCCTTCTTCGTCTCTATTCGAAGGTTTTAAACTTTAAACCGTTCTTTCCCTGAACTTCAGCCTTAGCAAACCACAGAAACGAAGCTCAAAGCGAGAGAAATTATGTAAGTTTTCATTCATTTTTATTTTCTTTTCTTTTCCAGATGAATCATTGAAGCATATTCGCAATTTTGCGATTTTTTTTTAAAAAAATGTTTCTTTAGGTCTAGAATATCTGTGAAAAATCTGCCAAAGCATGTGGCCGAAGAGCGTTTAAGAGATTTCTTTTCTCAGAAAGGAGAAGTTACCGACGCCAAGCTTATGCGCACAAGGTAACTATTAAGTTCCTTTTTTTCAATTTCTTTTTAAAAAATTATAGTTCATTGTTTCTTTATGAATTTATATTTTAATCAGAGATGGAAAGAGCAGACAATTTGCATTTATCGGGTACCGTACGGAACAAGAAGCTGAGGAAGCTATCAAGTACTTTAACAAGTCTTATCTTGATACTTCTAGAATCATATGCGAGGTCTGTCCCTGTTTTCTTTTCTTTTTGAACATGGAAGTGTCTGCCATAATTAATTGATGTTGTATGTAGTTTTTGCAAATTGAGGTGATTTTGAAATGTATAAGAAGAAACAAATCTTATTTTGCTTTCTTTCAGATTGCGCGGAAAGTAGGGGACCCAAATACTCCTCATCCATGGAGTAGGTATTCTACGAAGGAACAGGATAATTTGACTGAAACTGGGAAAACAAAGTTGGGACTAAAAGTTCTGGGAAAAAAGATCTTGATAACGGTGACAATGATGGCCTACAACTTCAAGAGTTCCTTCAGCTCATGCAGCCGAGGGTTAAGTCAAAAATGTGGGCAAATGATATTGTACTCGACACCCCGGTAAATCAGAATAGTAAGGCTACTGAGAAAAATGGTGTAGCTGAGAAGGAGAGCGAAAAGATATCGGCTTCGGTAGATGTTGACTCAGATGAAACCGACATTGCATTGGATGAGGATAAAACCAAAGCATCAGACAATGTCACTCGTAATGAGGTCATTTCGGGTATGGATTATTTCAAGAGTAGAGTGAAGAAAGATTGGTCAGATTCAGAAAGTGATGACAGTGAGGAAAATGATGATGGTGATCAAAAGGGAAAACAAAATTCGAGCTCTGAGAATGTTATCCAGGATCAGATTCAAGAAGGCTCATCCAAAGATCTTGATGGTGAAATCCTTGATCCATGCAACCCATCTTCTGGCGTGAAAGATGATAGAGGTGAAGTCCTTGAGAGTGGTCGACTTTTTGTTCGTAACCTGCCATATACAGCAACGTATGTTTGAGCACATGGATTTTCCTGGTTTATGTCTCTTTTCTTCTTTTTTTTAATGCATTTCATAGTAATATATTCATCTCTTGATTTTCATATAACAGTGAAGATGAGTTGACTGGACTCTTTAGCAAATTTGGAGATCTCTCACAAGTCCATCTTGTCATTGATAAAGACACTAAGCGATCCAAGGGAATTGCATACATTCTTTACAAGGTTCCGGAATGTGCTGTCAGGTATTATTTATTAATTTGTTTTAGTGTTGGTTTTGGCAGTTTAAAATTTGGCAAAGATTGAACATAGGAGAATTTCGTATAAATTTCTGGTTCTCCCCATTGAATTAAGGCTTACATGAGATGAATGCTCGTTTTCATGGGCACATAAATTCTAAGGCTTAACATACATTAAATAGTAGAACTTTCAGAACTCCTATTTTTCTAATACATATATATTACAAGATCCATTTGGTTTCTTCATCTGCTAAATATTAAATGAATGCTCATCTTCTGGGACCTTTAATTCCGAACCTATTAATTTACTCTTGTTCTTTGATTTCGCTAATATAAAAGCAAATCTGGTCGAGCCTTTAATTCTTACTGCCTGATTAATTTTTGCAGGGCTTTAGAAGAAGTGGACAAATCAATTTTCAGGGCAGATTATTGCATGTGATGCCAGCAAAACTAAAAAAACCAGCAGACAAGTAAGCAGTATTAGTAAAAATCAATCTCTATAGTCTTCTAGATTTCAACTTATAATTGCTTCACATATATTATGGTTACTTATCCTATATTTCTTTCTCTTAGGATTGATGATTTAGCTAACCAAGGTTCAAAAAGTTTCAAGCAAAAGAGGGAGGAAGAAAGGAAGGCATCTGAAGCTAGCGGGGATACAAGAGCATGGAATAGTCTTTTCATGCGCTCTGATACAGTATGTTATATTGAATGTCACAATTTTTTTTTTCCTTTTTTCCCCTTTTTAGTGAAATTAATCCTGATACAGTATGTTATATTGATTTTGCCATTGGGGAAAAATGTTATTTGCGAAAAAACTTTACTGATCTTGCACTGCTTTTCACACACACTTTGGTTATTAACTTTACTGAAACCTTACCAAGGGATATGAAATTGTTTTACTGAACTAACAATCTCTCTTTCTCCTATCAAGTTTTTGACACTGATTATAATAGTCTTACTTTCATCTTTGGCTATGCTTTACTGAAGTGCTCTTATGTCTCAATTATATTGTTATTATATGTTGAGCTCTCTTTAATTTTCTTGTGTTAATAGGTTGTTGAAAACATTGCTAGGAAATATGGTGTGAGTAAGAGTGAGTTACTTGATCGAGAAGCAGATGATCTAGCTGTGCGTATTGCTTTGGGGGAAACTCAAGTGATATCAGAGACCAAAAAAGCCCTTACAAACGCTGGAGTAAATCTCTCTTCTTTGGAGGAGATAGCTGCTGGTAAAAGGGATGGCATGAAAAGGACTAATCATGTTCTGTTAGTAAAGAACTTACCATATGGTTCGTCGGAAGGTGAACTAGCTAAGATGTTTGGAAAGTTTGGGAGCTTAGACAAGATCATTCTCCCTCCAACAAAAACTTTGGCCCTGGTATGCATACATGTTCTAATTGTAACTTTTATATAGATTTTTGGTTTAGGGTTATGCATTTGGAGAGGTAAGGGAGTGCTTTTTGTTTTTTTCCTCCTAAAATTTATGATGTGGAAACACGTAAATTCTGAAGAACTGGCAAATTTGATTTCCCGATATCCTTTATTGATGATATTGGTGCATGGTATTTCAGGTTGTTTTCCTAGAGCCAGGCGAAGCTCGTGCAGCATTTAAGGGTTTAGCATACAAACGTTATAAGTGAGATTTTCCCGTCTTTTAGACATTAGTTTAATCCCTTTACTGCAATTCAGAACAGTAAAGTTCTCTTTGGCGACTCATTAGTTAATTATCTCCGGGAGTATACTTATGTGTTTGATTTTAGCTGTATTTGGCTACTTGCTTAAACTTAGTGGTTGTTAACCTGAATTGTTTCCTTCTGGATGACTTCATATATGTTTGTTAGACACTGTAGTGGCTTTTATATTTTTTAACCTTTCAAGTAAGCTGGAATTAGTATTCATGGAACCTCACTTTGGTGTTTCCCATTAATATAGGGATGCTCCTTTATACTTGGAGTGGGCTCCTGACAATGTTCTTATTAAGAGTTCAGCGTATGAGGGTGACAAAAAGAACGATGCGGCTGTTGGTGAACATGATGTTAAGAGAGCAATTCTAGAGCAACACGTGGAAGGAATATCAGATGCAGATATTGATCCTGACAGAATTGAGGTCCAGCACATTATCTGAATTTTTTGTTTCCTTTTGCCGCTTCTCTTCCTCTGATGTGATAAATTATTCGCTTTGATTTCTTATCACCGCCCTTTCCTATTGCAGTCACGATCTCTATTTGTCAAGAACCTTAATTTCAAGACTACCGAAGAGAGCTTGAAGAATCATTTCACTGAACTTTTAAAGGAAGGAAGGATAAAGAGCATCAGGGTAAGTATTTGGGCATTCTGAACGTTGTTTGAATCACAATCAATCTTATCCTTCTGACCGTTGTGGGTTTGGCATTTTCTTTGGCAGTTAAAAAAGCACACGAAGAATGGAAAGCAAGTCTCAATGGGTTATGGTTTTATCGAGTTCGATTCAGTTGAGACAGCATCAAATGTCTGCAAAGACTTGCAGGTAATTACAGTCATGATCGGCAGGTTTAAGAAACATAGTTTCAGCCATTTGTGGCACGGTTTTTTTCATACATTTCTTTCTTTCAGGGAACTATTTTGGATGGGCATGCTCTTATCTTGCAACTTTGTCATGCCAGAACAGAACAAGCAGTGAAAAATGTTGAGAAGGACAAGAGTTCGACAAAGTTACTTGTTAGAAATGTAGCTTTCGAAGCCACGGAAAAGGATCTAAGACAGTTATTTAGCCCATTCGGCCAGGTAACATTTTTATTTAGTTTGTAATCATTATATATATTTTTTGTATACTCTAACGATATAGAGCAAGAGGCTAGAGTATATGCTAGTCTACATTGCTCATGGGAATTATCGAAGCAGTGAAGGGTGGAGTTTCTTTTGTGAAACTTGCATAATCAAAAACTTAAAAGGGGGGGGGGGAGATGAAGCTCGACGAATTTGAACCAGCTTTATGTTGTTTTTAAACCAAACTCGGTACTAATGTTGTTTGCTGGATATCCTAATGTTTTATGTTTGCCTGATTGATCCTAGTTTTCCTTCTGGCTGTTCAGGTCAAGAGCTTAAGGTTACCAATGAAGTTCAGAAACCATAGAGGGTTTGCATTTGTAGAGTTTGTTACTAAGCAAGAGTCTCAAAATGCACTCCAAGCGCTTTCAAGCACCCATCTTTACGGTCGTCGTCTGGTAAGTCGTGTCTTGTCTTTAACAATCTTGCATATCGCAATTCAGTGACAACGATATAAATGGCGTTTATGAATTTTAGGTGATAGAAAGAGCAAACAAAGGTGAGAGTCTAGAAGAGTTACGGGCCCGAACAGCTGCACAATTCACCAATGAAGAAAATGGGTATCAAAATCCAACTAGATTGTCAAGGAAGAGGAAGAATGTAGATATCTTCGATGATGGCCGGAAGAAGTCCGGAAAGATATCCGATTAGCGCTTCAAATGAAAGACAGGTGAATGAAGCGGGGGTAAGCATGGGTTGCTTTTCATCAATTTTGTAGTCCTCTTTGCTTTCAGTTTATTTTTTCTTATTTAATTTGAACAAGATGAGCAAAGTGTAAAATGTAATTATAGAATACTTGTTTGTGTATATCAAGAACTATAGGGAAGGTGGCCACATGTTCTTGGTTAACTTCCTATTGATTTAAAAAAAATTAACTCAACTTGATTTTTCTTAATTTGAATTGATTCGATTCAAATTTTATAAATTTGACTCTAAAAACTTTATGATTTGAATGACAAAATAAGACTGATAATTAGAAGGGTAAAACTTTAATACACAAGCTGTGTAAAATTAATTTTACACAAGCCTGTGTATTTACATTATAAAAATCCAAATCTTAAATTACTAACCCTACCTCTAAAAAATTAAACCTTAAACTATATACACTAAATTTTAAGCACTAACCTTAAATTTTAAACCCTACAACTTAAATCCTAAACTAAAACCCTAACCCCTAAAATTAAAAAGCACGTGTAAACAAAAGTTTATACGACCTGTGTATCAAAGTTTTTTTCTAATTAGAATATTTATGTAACTTTAATCTCATTATTTAAAAATTAATTTTTTTTACTTAATTTTGTATTTTATTCAAGTTAATCTTCTAACTAAACTCTATGTAATTTTTTTCCTATCAATTTTTTGACTTTTATACTTGCATCAATATATTTTTAAAGCTAATATTATATATATATATATATCATATATAGTTTTAAGAATCTGTTTAAAATTGAAACCAATCAGTACTATAACATTATAATATTTATAATTAAATTAAAAAAAAACTTGATTAACTTGTACCGACTCTAAAAAATTTTAAATAAATTTTGAATGATAAAAAAACTCATTAACTCAAATATTTTAAAAAAAAATTTAACTCGGTTCGATCAAATATTCATCTCACAAACACCCATGAATTGAGAGGTTTATTTCGATTATTGTGGGTTCACTTCAATTTTTGATTAGGGCTTAACGGGCTTTTATGTAACACCCCAAATCCAATTAATCAATTTCATACGGGTCGGGTTATGTAGATTAGGCCTGGACCCCCAAAGGAAAATGAGAAAGTGGAAGACAAGGGTGTAATGGTAAATCACACCGACAAACTGAACATTGAGTGAGCCATTTTCTGCCAATCACCGACTCCCTGAACCAAAAAAATAGAAAAATCTTCAGTAAAATTCCCGACATGGAAACCGCTTCTCGTTCAATCCTTTACACTCTCGGGTTTTCAAACAACACCCTGTCTCCATCTATTAACAACAATCTTTGTCTGCCTCCGAAAGCTAATCTCTGTTCGCTTCCTCCATTTTCCTCCACTTTCCCGAGAAACTTCTACTCCCATGGAAAAAAACTGCAATTCAATGGCTTTACTGCTTTCAGCTCATCCTCCTGTACCCAAAACCAAAACCCATTTCAGGATCTGGCTGTTCTTCTCGAAGTCGATGGGTAATCCATATAAATTATAATGCTACCTTTGGTTTTACTAAAGTTTTCGCCTTTTTTTCTCATTTTGGTACATTTTGTGCTATGGACTTTTCCCTTTTTACATTTTTTATATATGTTTTTTATAATTGTTTTCAGGGTTCTTATGGATGCATATCGTGTGGGTAATCGTCAGGCCTTCAATTTAGGTGCGGCAGATGAAGTGATCATATGTGTATTGCGTAAAAAGGAAAAGGATCTAAAGTTAATACTTCAATGATTAAGCTTCATGATTATCTGCTAATCATATGTTTATTACTTAATTTACTGTTTTTGTTGTCCTAATACTCACCAGCGTTTCAAAAGCTCGGCCTTGACTGTGCAAACTGGACTGAGCCTGTGTATTTGGATCTTGTAAGGTGAAATCTCAGCTAAGGTTGTCCCCCTTTTTTTATAATCTTGATTGAAATTATGAGTCTATTTGGAATGTTTTTTGTGATTACTTTCCAGGAGAAGTGCTGGTAATGAAGAAAAGATGTTGCCGAGTACGTTCTTTTTGTTGAAAGCATTAGATCATTTTAGAGGCTAGCATTGTGTGTTTGCGTGTTGTTACGTCCATCGTGTGGCTTATAGTATAATCTAATCTGGCAGATTGGTTGGCCTACTTCATTGCCTACAAGTGAGAAGGAGTCGTTTGTGAAAAGTGTCCTCCGGGAGAAGGTAAATTGAATCTATGTTACTCTGAGGTGTGTGTGTCAGATACGGTACGAGTCACATGATTATGTTCAATTTTTTCTTAGTTTTTGTCATGTATTTGGAGGACCCTTAGAGGTCTCACCTCCATAACATGTCTAGATATATGTCGTACGGCAGTATCAAAACCGGATACTTCAAGCAACATGAAGAGTCCGAACAACATAGAGTCAAATCTTCGTAAATTTAGAATATAAACTTTTCATGGATGTAGTGATTCTGCTATCCTGTTTTTACAGCCTTGAGTTATTTCTTTACTACACAATCTTTCTTGTAATTGTGTTAGCTTTTGCTTGCCATCGTGTTTATAGCGTAAAGCGTGTTGAGCCAATGGATTATCTTGTTCTTGGCAGAAAAATGCACTGGAGGAACTCATGCTGAAAAGTTTACCTTTACGACCCGGAGTTGAGGAGTATGTTGCCATTCTTTGAGTTTGGTTCATTTCTGAATCCTCTTTTCCCCATCGGAACCGATCCTTTAATTCTGGTTTTACTGATGTGTTTTTGCAGTTTTATCGATGATGCATGTAACAAAGGAATACCTGTGGTCGTCTTAACATCATACAGTAAAAGCGGGGATAAAATTGCTCGGTATGTTCTAGTGACCACCAATGTTATGCTGTGTATATTTCTGGAATATAAGAGATGTAATTCAGTTCCGATTTGCCTCCCTCTTCTCTTCTATATTATGTTGGTTAAGCATGTTCCGGTTCATTATACGACAGCACCATCTAAGAGTAAATTTCAATGACATGCCTGATGATAGTTCATCTAATGCCATGTGGTCCTGTTTAGACAGCCCTCTTTTGTTAGATCTCAAGATGCTGTATCGACTGCATTGAAGCGTGCTAGTGTTTCCCTTTTCTGTTCATATTATAAAATAAAATAAAAACAGATCTTTAGTTGAAAGGCTTGGTGAGGAACGACTCTCGAAAATTAAAGTTGTCGGGAATGAGGAAGTAGAACAGAGTTTATATGGTCAACTCGTTTTTGGTAAAGGAGTGTCATCTTCTTTGGATGAACAACTAGCTAAGGAAGCAAGAAAAGCAGGTATATATTCTTTGTCCTTGTGTTTGGCAAAAAAATGGTAGTGCATTGTTTCGGTTCGGCTTCTGTTGGTTGTTATTAAAAGGTCTTGTTCTTGCTTTGTGGCCAGCTTCGGCTGAGAAACAAAGAATAGCGAAGGAGGTTGCATCCATGCTGAAAGTGAGTGTTAACATTGATACCACCTCATCTGAAAGGTCTGAGACCTCTACTTTTTCTCTCTTCGTTCTTTCGATTTCTTTTTCTAACACACGCAATACTTGATTGAATTACTTCTTTATTCCCAGAATGCACGAACTATAAGATAAAAATTCAATGGGAAAATATTTGCATATTAAGACTTAAAAACAGGAACTGCAATGCTTAGAAAAAGATACCTAACAAATAGTAATTGTCAAGAATAATTGGTCGGTGTTGAATGTTGAAAGAATACATATGTACTAAAATTTTCATGATTTTTAGGGCTAGGGAAAATATAAATGTGAAATGCATTGGCATGCAAACTACTCTTTGCTCAAATGTGATGGCCTAGTCTGGCCATTTTGCCGTATAGCATTACCATCTAAGATTTGATACTGTGAATGATATCCAGCTTGGAGAAGGTTGTAGTCGCACTACGTGCAGGGGCGGAAATTTCTGAGGTTCCTGTCTACAATTGCATACTTGTCGCAGGAAGCAAATCTGGACTGGCTGCAGCTGAGCAGATAGGCATGCCCCGTGTTGTGTTGTGGAGCAGGTAAAGGCTTTAACTTCTGGACCTTGTAAACTTTGTGATACTATTCATGCCCCTTCTCATGTGATGCAATTCATTGTTTGTCAACTATCGTGTAGTTTCACATCCAGAGCAGAGTTCCCTACAGCCAATGCTATAATGGATGGGTTCGGAGGTGCGGATCTAACTATCTCTAAACTATGCCAAAAGCGATGGTCATGATTCATGAGATGGAAGTCTTGTGCTGTCAGCTGTGTTGTGAATCAAGTGCCTGAACTAATTCATCAGCATTTCATGCAATCCATTTGAAAACTTTTGTAACATGACGTTTCTTCAGGTACAGGCTTAAAATTTGTCATGAGTTTTTCGAAGATTTTTTATTACCTTTTTCTCAGCAACATAAAACCTTGTTTTCACATGTATGGATTACTACAAACTGTGCTCATTTAGTTTGCGATTCCCAAGTTGAATCTCCAATTGGCATGGAGCTCCGGTATCATATTCACTGCAAATCACAAAAGGAAAGGCTACAAGTCAATGGGAAGAAAAGCTTAGTGTAGCTGGGGACAAAGCGAAGTAGCAAACTTGAACCTAGAGCGTAACATGTTTCGGCTAGACATATCCCCAACTGCCACTTAGAAGAAGAAAGAAGATTTCATTAATTAAATTTATTGGATGTTTGTACAATACAGATCTCCCTGTCAACTTTAGTAAACCTATTATAACAAAAGAAAACACAGCCAAATTCTGCATCCTCTGTTATTTATTCCTATGCTACATATGTAAAAGACCCCCTGTTGAAACTAGAGTTTTGTCGGAAGACATGACAAGGGTAACTTCACATGAAACAGTAACTAGAGTGCATTCTCTTTCATACTCACAGTGCCATGTTGGAACTGTCCTGGGACATCCAACATGGCTTTTGAGATTAAAAATGCAACAAATAGAAACATGAGATAGAGAGGATTCCTGTTTCATCGGTTATGAGCACAAAAATCAACACAATAGAATGTAAACAAGGAAGAGTATAATGAACTAAGATGGGATCAAGCTTTAGATGAATATTCACGCTAAACCCGAGGTTTGGAACTTTAGGTTTAAAAACCGCCGTCCATCCATCATACCATGATAGCAGTCTCACAGGAATGAGATTCTAGCACCCGAGACTTGGATAACTTTTGGTGACCATTTTATATTTTTTGAGATAGTTTAGTGACCATTTATTTACTTTACCCGAGAACATACTACATTACAAAATTAACCAACCCCTATTACCTCCTCCCATGTGCTACCTTCCATTAGGGAAAATAATAGTTTGTTTTCGATTTTATCTGGTTTCTGATAGCAGCCATAACAGCGAACAGCCTCAGAGACTGCAAACAGAACAATAGTTGAAAGCCTCTTAGATTGCTGCAGCATGCTATTAGTGTATATTAAAGTTCCACAAATGAAATTATCCTTAAACATAAAACATTACCGCAGTACGAGCATTCTTGGTAATTGTCTTAATATCTTCTTTTCCAGTCCAAACTCTTGGCATTGAATCGTTGTCATGACTGAAGACGGTTGAGAACCTGATACATTACAACTAGGTTGTACTAATATGAATACGGGACAAAAAATGATAATTTTTAAAATTATAGGGTACGGGTACGATAATAGTGCAACAAATATAATAATAATAATAATAATAATAATTAAAAGAACCAATAAAAACAAAATATTACTAAAAAATTAATGTAAAAAATAATCTTATATTTTTTAATAAAGTGCTAATAAAAAAATCTCATAATTAAATAAGTAACAAATACTATAATATTTTATTGGGCCCCACAAAAATCAGAGTAATTCATTTTATTGCGCTCTACATAACTCATAAAGTAGCCATTTAATACAATAAATTAAAAGCTTTTTTCCCCTGTTCATCTTCTTCTTCTTCTCAGTTTTCACCTAGTTTTTTCTGAAATTTTTTTCCAGTTGGTCGCTCCACCTTTGCCGGTGAGATTGTCGTCGGAATCATTGTCGAAGTGCTCGAGTCTCTGAACTGCAAAACAACCTTGGGGACAACAGACTATTAAAATCATGAGGATCAGAACTTTTCCAGCATTTTCTTTTGCTTTCTTCACAACTAAATTTCTTGCATAATCCCTCAAACCTTGCAGCATGCTATCCATTGTAGGTTGGTCTAACTCAAAACTAGAAATGGCAGCTGAAAACTCTAACACAGCATTCTCAGTCTCATGTGTAAAAAGCTTTCTTATTGAAGCCCAGGTGTCTCTTCCAGCAGCATCTCCACTGATTCAGATAGTGATTGTCTAAGCTTTTCCTGAGTAAAACAAAAATGTCAGCACTTTGCTGATTGATAAAACAACACTGAAAAGTTTTAATATACACCTACAGATTTCAGTCATAAAAGGTTGAATTACTAAATAAATTTACCTCATATCTAGCAACCAATTCAGACAATTTCACATTGCGAACAGATGATATGCGAGCATCAATATCGCGTCGCAGTTTTTCCCTCACTTTAGAAGCATCCCAATTAGCCTGTCTGATGGCAGCATCTGTAAGAGAAGAAAAATAGACCATTAAAGCAGATAAACAATTTGAACATACTAAACTCAGTACTTCTGTAACACATACATTAAAGAGGTTACAAAGTCGTTTAAAGAAATCCTAACTTATAATATTTTTTTATACATATAAATCTTGTCTTTATTAATCTAACCCTCTTCTCGATTTTCTTGAAATCATAACTTATGTGTAGTTGGCTAATTTCGACCCTAAATTAGTTTGTAAAACATATTAGTCAGTTATTAAAATGATAATGCAATTCGAAGTGAAAAATAGGTTCACGGCCTAGGCTCTTTCTTGATTTTAAAATCCTTATACGATTACCGATAAATAAAAATTTAAACTGATTAAAAACGATTTACTACCTTTTTAAGCTTTCCGATTATTCATATTAACAAAGTAAGCTTCCTTTCTACTTTAGTTTATTCTTTCATATTACTAATACCTTATCTTGCTTTATTCATGTATGATTCATCATTAAAACTGATCAATTATCTATCGTTTAATTTAATTTAATGCATCATATACTACTAGCGGATAAATAATTACATGTCCACTAGAGATTATCATAAGCTGAAATATCTTACTGATGTTTTGCATATTGAAGCTTGATCAATATGTTCAACTCCTCTTCAAGTACTCCATCTTAACCTACGTGTGAATCAAACACACGCTAAGTTTTCACTTAGTGAGACAATAAACAAAATTAATAATAATTTAAACTTATTAAACTTTATGGCTACATTTATATAGCATGATATATGCCAATGCATTAACTTTTATGTTGCATTAGTGATAACTTACTATATGCTAATATCATAATATTTTATTGTTTGTTCATTTATCATAATATGTCATTTATACCTCAATGCATGAACATGTATATCATGTTACAAGCTAATGAATGTGCTCGTTCTATTCCTTTAACATCATATCACTACTTACCATTAATGTTAAACTTTTAAGTTTAACTTACTTACCATTTTCATGCCTAATAACATACGTTACCTCACATGTACTAACATATATCAAAATTTTTCCTTTGCCATGAAACCTGTAAAATTCAACATCACATATACATATGTTAGGCATGGTAAGTCAATTCAATATTCTCAAAAAAAAATCTCTTGTTTCCCTTTTGAATCATATTAAGATTACTTATACCAATTTTTTATACCTTTAGCCCAAGAATTTTATATAGAGAGAAACTTAAGTATGCGAGATCGATACTCCCAGAGTACTAGTCACCAAAGTGACGATAAACATATAGACACATAAAGTGCTGGTATAAGTTATATCATATAGACACATAAGTGCGGTAAACATATAGATCCAAAGATCGGTGTGTAGCTACACACAATCCCAGCATCGCTAGACCTCTAATGGCATGCCACTATATCTTAAACTCTCTATAATATAATTTTTATATAGAGAGAAACTTAAGTATGCAAGGTCGGTACTCCTTGAGTACTAGACACCGAAATGACAATAACTTGTAGACACGTAAAGTGTCGAAAACATATAGACACATAAAGTGCCGGTAAACATATAGATCCAAGATCGGTGTGTGTAGCTACATGCAGTCCCCGATTGCTAGACCTCTAATGGCATGTCACCATCTCAGTAACTCTCTATCATAAACGTTGGGCAATAAATCCATATCAATAACTTGTAAATTATCATTTTGTAAATGATTCATATATCACCATTATTCAATAATAACTTGCCATAATAGAACATAATAAGGCAGTTCATACTCTATCATATATTAACATTTTTTTTCCTTTGCTTGTAAAACATCATATAACTTATACAAAAACCATGTTATCATTTCAATAAAATCAAGTAAATAAAATTCTTAAAAGTCTACTAAAATACATTTCAAAACATATAAATGCACTCACCTGGGCCATTTATTAGCTTGCCTCACTAAGCTCTATTCGATCCTTTCTTTCATAATACCTCGAACCCTCTTTTGATTCGGATCAAACTTCATTAATCACATAGATGTAAACAACAAATTGTTATATTCAAATCGAACAATTTCTCAAACATGCTATCAAATCTAATCATTCGAATATACAGAATTTCCAAAATTTCCTTCCTTCCTTAAATTGTTTGAAAACTCATTATGGTCCTTAGTGACCAATTTGAACTTCCATTAACCCCTTTCAAGCTTACTAATTAACCTTAGATACAAAATATATCAATTCTCATTTTCTGGCATATTGCACTACATTCAAAGAAATATTTATATAAAATATTTTACAACTCGGAATTCGACTCCGTTTATTCTGAAAGAAACTAGATTCAATAAGGATTTCACCCATATAAATTAACAGTCTGAATGCAACTTGTACGATTTATGACGAATTTTCAAAGTCAATTACAGAGCTGAAATTCAGAACAAACTAGTGCTCTGTTTTCTGACATTTCGTCACTTAAAAATTCATATCTTTTTACTCGAAACTCGAAATCAATTTCCATTTGTTGTAAACGAAACTAGGCAAACAAATATTTGCATCGGTATAAAATTCAACATCTTGCCATTTTTGTAGAATTTATGGTGAATTTTCAAACTTACTGCCATAATCCAGTTTTCTACACAGCTTCCATAAATAAACTTCGGATTTTTATACTAACTTCTGCTTACTTCTCTACTTTTCAATTTAGTCCAATTGCTTGCTTTAAACCACCAACTCATCACCTTCTTCACCAAATAATTATTCAAAATAATTCTCTCTTATTTTTCATTCTTTGACAAAATAGTCACTAAAATGCAAAGATAAGGATTCAAGCTTCTTAACTTTGCAAATTAGTCCTCAATTCAACATTACTACCTTAACTCCATCATTAAAACTAAAAATCAGATTTAGCCCCCATACAAAACTTCATTTTCGATTTGGTCACTTAACTTTGACAATTTGTCAAAATGGTTACTAATTCAATTCAACATCAATTTAACATTCTAACTTCAATTTCATGTCTCTAATATCATTAATAACATAAATACACACCAGAATAATAAAAATCAGATTTGTTCCTCTAACTTTTAAACTTGCCAAAATGGTCCCTATACCTTTAACTTAAGGTTTGGCTTCCAAATAATAATTCAAGCTTACTAGATCATTAATTCAACATTACAAACCCTAAATTAAACTTGAATCCATAAACCCTAATCATCTTCATAAAAATAAAAACATGTAGAACTTAAATCCCAACTTAATATCATGATTTTAACATCATACTAACTTGATTTCAACTTGAATTCAATCATGGAATCATAAAATCTCAAAAGCCCCAATTGATCCATAAACCCTAATTTCTTTCTCATGTAAATTCTCATCAATAAAGCATGAATTCCGTGAATCATTGATATCAAAAGATAGAGCTTGAAGAGTAGAACAACTTTGTAGTTGAAAAGATTACATGAAAACCGAGTTTTGGGGCTTGAATCGAGCTTGGAAAAATTTTCTCTTTCTTTCCCTAGCTCTCATGTTTTTGGCTGGAAAAGATGAACATTTTGTTCATATTTTCAACAGTATTTTACACATATAACTATTAAATGAATATTAAATTTATTTAATAGTGAAATTACAAATTTACCCTTTTATCCAATAGTTGAGATTGATTTTATTATCAATCAAGGGCCAAGATTTAATCTTCCATTTTCTCTTTCCAAAATTGCCCTTATAACTTTTTAAATATTTCAAAATTGCCATTGGGGCCAAATGACCAATTTGCCCTCAACTAGTTTTTATTTACTAGTTTACCATTCTTGTAAAAATTCAACTAAGTCTAGTTGGAATCCAACCAACTATAATAAAATATTCATAAAATAGTATTTTATGGCTTCTCCATGGCTTTTGGATCAGCCTCTGAAATTTCAGTTCGATCCGATTTCCCGATATTCATAAAATACTTCTACTGCAATTTTACTTTATCGAACTGTGAGATTTATTCCAATAATTCTATATTTCCATATTCGAGAAATCCACAATATCATCTCATAAATTTTTCCTTTCCTAAGATCTTAGACTGAATTTTCTTAACTCATTCTATTTTCCCGATACTTATCGAAAATCTTCATAGAATAAAATTTCTCTTAGAATTCCTTTATCGATAATCCATACGAATATTCCCTATTCTTACTGAGTCCAAAATATCAATCAGAAACACTTTTATGGGACCTTCCCGGAGGTCACCCATCCTAATATTTCTCTGGCCTGAGCACGCTTAACAATTTTATTCGATCCAAATTCAGTACCTTTTACTGCATCTTAATTCTTAAAACCGATATAAAAGTACTTATTTCGATCCGATTCACTCTTATACTGAATAAAATTACTTATTGGGGAAATTTACACTGTAATCCCTAAACTTTTCTAAACTTTATACTTTAACCCCAAAACTTTCAAAATTTACATTTTGGTCACTACCTAAAAATTTGGAATATTACAATCTAAATTCATATTATTATGATAGTTTAGGATGGCTTGGTATAGTTCATAAGAGCACAAACAAATTCCAAGAATTTGTTACATTACCTGCACATCCTTTGTCAAACTCAAGCATACAAGACTTGGTGCATGTATGTAAGGTTATCTCTTTTGCTTAAAAGAAAGATAAATTAGTGAACTTGTAGAAATCCTTAGTTAGGAAGCTAAGGTAATGGGTGTAGACTTAGTTAAAAAGTAGAACCACTATAAATCCTTGTTCAAAAAAATTAATTTTCTATTGCTTCCATCACTTTTATTCAAAGGTCAATTCACCCTCTCTTGGCGATATTCGGTTGATCGTATTCGAGCCCAACAGAAAATTGATGCACTTAGAGTAAATGCGACCGAGAAACCAAGTAAGGTACATCTCAAACACGCTGATAATATTTTTCAGTTTGATTTACTACCTTTGTTGGGTGTAGGGTACAGAAGATCTAACCATCATGTAGTGGGAGTTTAGAGACTTGGTGAGGACATAAGAGATCTTTCGGAGTTTTAAGAGATCACTTAGTGTTCAACATGGTGATGTCGTCCAAGCCTTTGTTCAAGGATCGAGAGGGTCTAAGCTAGAGCAAATCACAATTAGTAAGAGAGAGTTCTTACTATCGAGGTGTATGCAATGTTGGTGAGCGAGATAATGTTACATGACGACATAGTCCAAAGCAAGCAGTTCAGATGGAAGGACAACCTAGCCCCAGTCAAGCGCTCTTTATGGGGGAGTTGTCCTCGTGAGGGGACACCGATGCCCGATTCTGTGTTGCGAGCAAACCAAGGTACCAAAGGAGATTCAACCAAGACAAGCTCATTTCGAGTCAACGATGAGGGCACCGTTGGATTAGGTGGGGAGGTGTCACAACCCGCTGGATGAGGGCTCCGCTGGATTGGGTGGAGAGGATGTCACAACCCGAGATTAATCGTATAATATTCTCTTAATTTTTTTAGGAATATTTATAATAATACCCCCTCTTTATATATATATATATTTTATAATTAGGTCCTTAAAATTGTTTTTTATTTACAATTTAGTCTTTAAAAATATAATTTTTCATGATAAAGTCCTCTAAAATTATTTTTTTTACAATTAAGTCTCTAAAATTATTTTTTTCTATAGGTCGGTCGAGTCAGGGCCAGATTTAGTGTGTTTATTTTCGGGTCGGGTTTTTTAAAGCACGCGTTCGAATCAGGTTTGGGTGGGCCAAAAACCCGACCCGACCCTGCTCATCCCTACATTTACTCTAAATCCTCTCTTGTATTCTTTCTTTGTTCTTCGTAGTCATTCTCTTTTGTTTGCGTCCACTTGGAACGTTCTAGCGTTTGCCTAGGAAGAGTTTGATCTTCCAAAGAGGCTGCTCGTTTGTTAGGCTGAAAATATAGCCCCGTGACACGATGTTGATTTTGATTTCGCTGCCGACAATTAGGGGTGTTCACATGTGGTTAACCGTACCGAGGTGGCTTGTCGATATGATTGCTGAAATAAAAAGTTTGACATTTTTTTGAATCGTTACCATCCCATTTAAATCGGTTACCACCTAAATGGTTAACCGATTTATTCGGTACGGTTACTCGATTAATCATGAACCATTTTACATCAAGTATTATAAATAATATATATTTATTACTGCAAACTTTAATAACTTAAAAAAATCAACCAAAGAAAATTCAAAGAAAAGTCTTTAATATTATTAAGAAAGTCTTCAAATTTTAAAGCAATTAAAAAGTTTAAAATACATTGCAAGTTTAATAAAACATATAGAGTAAGTGCCTACATTAACTCCATTTAGTCTAATTTTTTCGATTTTTCGGTACGATATATCGGTTCGAGTTTTTATGAACACCTGTACTGATAATAAACCCATTCTCAATGCTGCCGACAATGAACCTATTCCCGCTGCTGCTGCCGAGAATGAAGCCATTCCTGCCGCTGTTACCGACAATGAACCTATTCCCGCCGCTGCTGCCGACAATGAAGTCATTCCCGGCGCTGCTACTAATCCATTCTCGCTGCTGCCGACAATGAACCCTACGATGATGAGCCCTCTGCCTAAACTTTCTCTTCCTCTCCCACTTACAACAAAGTCCATTTTTGGTGTCATTATACAACTTTTAAAAGAATGGGTTAAATACCCCATTTGTACATGGATGAGAGAAAAGAATGATTTGTTAAATACCCCATTTTTGGTGTCATATTATTTTTTATATGTAAGTAAAATTTGTATATTATTTAATAAATCAATATCGTCTAAAATTATATAAGAGAAATAAATTTGAGAACAAAATATCGATGTGAGTATAAAGAAATTAATGAATTGATAGAAATATAAATTAGTTAGGTCGAATTGAATAAGAGAAATTAAATTGCAAAATAAAAAATTATTATAAAAAAGAATAATTAAAGTTACACATGTGGTTAAGGCGCTTCGCCTAAAATAACGCATGGTCGAGTTGATGCCCTTCCTCCATTCAGTGGCCTGCTCCTTCAGCGCTTTGGCGAGCTATTTCGAACTCTTGCGCGACAACTTGATTTGGTTGGTCGGTGACGGTACCTATGTACGAGTGTGGGACAACGTTCGCCTTCGGGTGCCTTCGCTTTGTCCCCTTTGCAAGCTCACTCATCTTCCGCGTTCTACGTTTTCTAATTATGGTTTCAATGAGATTATCACTGCGGACGGGCAGTGGGATTGTGCTGCTCTTTCTTCAGTGCTGCCTCCAAGCGCCCTCCGCCATGCTCTGAGCATTAAACCCCCCAGATTCGACCTCTGGCCGTGACTGCTGTGCCAGGAAATGGGGTTCGATGCACGGTTAGCTCTGCATATGATAAGCTGGTTGAGGACCAATGGGATACTCCTAGTCCTAATCCCTTCTTGAAAACTATTTGGACTTTGCCGATTCCTCAGTGGATCTGACTCTTCCTCTGGACAGCGAATTATGATGAATCAGGAAAGGTTTTGCATCCGATCCCTCATATTCCATGTATCGTACTGGTGAGGAGACAATTCTCCACACATTACGGGACTGCCCTGCTGTTCGTGGAATCTGGAATCACCTTGCATCGTCCCTTAGCTTGCCAAATTTCTTTAATGACTCGGATGGCTGACTGGCTTCAAACCTGACTTGTAACATTGTGATCCCTGGTCTAATGGTTCCTTGGTCGACTCCCTTCTCTGGCAGATCTGGAAACGAAGGAATGAATTCGTTTTTAACGATTCATGTCCATGAAGTTCTCCGGTGCAGCTCAAATTGGGCCTTGCATTTCGCTGGCTGCTCCTCCCACTCGGGTAACCGGGGTTTTAAGTTTGTTCGTTGTGTCTTAACACGGATGCTTCCGTCTTCAATTTGGATTTGGCTACGATCGGGGGTGTCCTTCGCGCTTGGTTGCTGGGATTCTCCAAGTTTCGACATTGCTTCTCCCTCCAAACTGAATTATGGGGCTTGTTTATTGGTCTGCAGGTCGATTGGTCCAATGGCTTTGAGCTCCTTCAATTTCAGACAGACAATCTACAAGCGGTTAATCTTTTAAGTGCTTCAAATGCTAGCAGCCCCCTACCCCTTGATCGACCCATTGCACGCAGCTGGCATACTGAATTTATTTGGGTACCCCGCGAGTGTAATATGGTTACGGATGGAATGGCTAAGCTAGCTACGCTTCAGTCTCTTCAACTCTCAATCTCCTCAAGTATTCCTGATTCTATTCGGCCTCTTGTGGATCGTGATATCTTCAGACCTCCTTACTCTAAATCTGTACTAGTTAATTAAGGTTTTATCTTTTTTTTATCCAAAAAAAAGTTACACATGTGGTTAAGTAGGATGTGATTTAAATTTGGTAAAAGAAAAAAGTTGCCTAAAAATGAGAAATCAGAAAATTATGGGTCAAATCACAATAATTAAATTCAAATTCCACTCAAACACAAAATCCAAACAGTTAACTCGACTTAACTCAAAGAAGTCAAATAATTTAAAATTTAAAATAAAATCTGATTTTTTTAAGTGAATCGAGTTTTACTCACTCTACTTTGAATTTTGTACTCTCGTATTCATATTCGAATATATGTAGAATTTAAAATATTCAAATTCTGTTTTATTGGCATTTGTTCGACTTGAGAAGCGGAACTTTGGGGTGTCATTGAAGGTCTCTCGAGCTTGGGATTTGGGTTTTCAAGTTTGTGTGGAGCTAGACAACAAACATGTGCAATTAATTACAAAGGAGGCGCATGGTAGGGAAGCCATTTCCTTGATGATGCATATTGACTTGTTATTGGCGCCAAATTGGGACATCTCCATTTCGCATGTTTATCTAAAGGCAAAATTGGTTGCGGATTGTTTAACGAAGATGGGTCGGGACCTCAACATGTCTGCTCCGTTCTTCATTAGCCCACCGGCCATGGTTGTGCCTCTTGTTCAAGGTGACAGTGAGCAGATTCGGCTTTCTACAAGTTCAAGTGTTAGTATGGCCCGGTGGCTAACGTGTTGTTGTTTCCTCCTCAGGGTATTGTCCCTTTTGGCTTTTTTACGTCCTTGTTTTGTTTTGGTTTTTCATTTGGCTTTACATTTGGCGAGACTATCTCGATACTTTTTCTACAAATACTAACATGGGTACTCTTTTCCTCCTATTAAGTTTAGAGAGATTTTTAACGATGCCTATGATAGTATCCCTTATTTATCAAAAAATGAAGAGTCCGAATACCACAAGAAAGATTGTTACAACAAAGTGACATTCAAGAACCTGCAGCTAAAAATGAAAAAAAAAGACATTTCCGAAGTATTTATTGAGTTTTGCCAAACAGAAAATCCTAAATATGCTAATTAGGTCATGTGAGTGGCTGAGTCAACCGAAATGTTAAAAAATACGAAACCTACAATGTTATCTATACCAACCGAAATGTTACCCAAATATTTAGGTAATATTTCGGTTGTGTGTAAAATTTTAAGTTCCGTGTTTTCTAACATTTCCGTTGTGTTGTTTTTAAACCATAAACTAGGCTGTTGTACCGTAGACACCTAATGTGAGTAGGCACGAAATTCCATGTTCAACCATTATCAAATGAGAAGGTTATGCTGCACCAAAGAAAAACAATCAACAAATGTTCAAACATCACAATCTTGATGTAAACTTTGAGGGGGAAATGTGTTCATGAAGAAACAAAATAATTGAAAGATTTGGTGTAGGTATACAGATCAGTACAAGACAACTACTCAAACGATTACCGAAATATATATATCAGATTGAAACCATTTACAACAACTCCATCGACTGGAAAAATCGGTTCAAACTCGATTTTCTTTTTCTTTAGTTCTTGGATTTTGACCCTTTTTCTCTATGATTTATACATGGCAGCAGTGGTAGAAAAATGTACAAATCTCGGACAGAATGATACCTGAAAATTATTAGGCATCTGTTCCCGATATTCGAAATCACCGCCTCTTTGTTAAAACCTTCATCACACCTTTAATAATCTTTACGAACCACACTAAGTTCATGATGGCTAACACGGATGGCACCCCGAAAACCAACATATAGCCAAAGGCATGCATCTTGATCACCTATTTGAGCCAATCGAGTCTGTCAGAACAGATTCTTATGAAATACTTATATAACAAACAAATTGGCTGAGCCGGAATTGTTCGAATGGTTTACAGTTTGGGGTGGAATTTCGGAAAAGTTGGCTATGGGAGGACGTACAAGCTTGGACAACATATTTGAAGTAAGGCGAATATCAGGATGAAAAGGAAATTGACAAAAAAGAAGAGCATGGAGGGAAAATTACATGTGTATAATGCAAGTATACATGGTAGAACATGTAGCCGAATAGCAGAACTCTCGCAATCTGCAATTTAAAATTTACTTCAGTTTCGAATAGCAGAACATATCCATTTTACGACGAAAAAATAAATAGTTGAGCTCACCAGCCAAGCCAAAAAGATGACAACACCATTAATGAGATATGCAGTGGACCTCTTCATACCAGCTGTGTCAAGATACCTTCATCAAAGAAACATGAGATGGTTTAATTTAATATCCGAATTTCAACAAATGGAATCTCACTAATTCTAACTTACCATCTTATGTTAATCTCTGGAGTTGTCACCTCAGATATAAGAACCATGTATGTATAAAGCTGTGCTTCTCCGGTAAACATTGAATATGCCACTGCAATTCCCGAAAGCGTGTGATGGATAACCTGCAATCAGATGCTGATATTTTATTACTCATCATCGCTTAGCATCGCATATTCTACACGAACATAAGCACTTTTAAGCGTGAGACACCCGATAATTTGTTGTCTGCTTCGCTTTAAATTGTTACCGGTTGTATAAATACTCAACTCTATTCGATTATTGAATCAAAAGAGTTTGTCTTAAGTTCAATGGTTTGAGGAAAACGGCTGAGTTTTTAAAGATGCAATTTGGACGGATGTTGAAGGCATCCCTCGAATATTTATGGACACTCCGACCGTAGTGACAGAACAGTTACTATCATTCTTTACAACAAAAACACAAGAAACGAATAATAAAATGTAAGTCAGAATGCTATCCACATAGAGAATGCACTTACATATTCTATTCCACCTAAAGAGGGATATAGCCACAAAATCATTCCAAGATCCGAAAGGAAGTATCCAACTGAAACCTGCAAAATAACAGTAACAAAAATTTTAGGAAGTTCTCGGATTAGTACCAAAAGTAGCACTCGATTTTATCTGGGAAAGACAACGAAGAGGCTGAGAAATAGAGCTGGTTGCCACTCTGTAAACATTTGCTAATCACTTTCACGCAAAAGCTGAAACGATAAAAGAAATTTTCTTCTTCGAACAAACTACAAGCATATATGATCATAATGAATAAGCTGAAAGCCAGAGGCACCATAAGCATTTATAGGAGACATATGCCATGTTAAATAAGCATCTAACATGGATCCGAGTTCACGGTTGAAATTTTATATGGAACAGATAAATTGCCCACAAGATAATCAGTTGAACCTCTTAAAGATCGCATAAGAACATTAACACTCACCCCTAATCCAAAAGTAGAAAGTGGTGAGCTTCGGAAGACGAGAAGACCAGCAAGTTCATCAGAAAAGAGATTCGACACAAAAACGAAGTACAATGACAAAGCAGAAATAAAAACAGCATGAACTGTAGAGATGCCACTGCCAAAAATATGTTAACCAGCAATGAGAGAACAAACATGATAACAGAAGCAGAAATATAAGGAGAAACTAGATCATGCACTACACTAACCGATTGTTCCACTCTACTCGTTGAATTTTGGTAAGACCAGGGTATGTCTTGCTGTAAAAACTGCTGATTAACTGGGTAAGATCATAGGCCTGAGGGATGGGGAGAAACATGTATAATAAGGAAACAAAGGGAAAACATCCGATGATTTAGTTAAAAATATGTAAATTCATTCATCCAAGCTTCAAAATAAAAGGGTATAAGGAAACATATTTAGTAGGGTGAAAACTCAATATACCACTTTGCAAGCAAGAATGCCACCAAGGATGGAAGTGTATGGAATCAAGGGATCTGCAAATAAGTAGTTCTTAACCAACAAATGAGCCTGGTTTTGGTAAGACTTTACAGCCATCACAGTCTGTTTAGGCGCTTCCCTCATATTGGAATCTCGAAATCACCTTCGGAACATGAGTAACTTTTCTTGGTCTCCTCAATCCTTCAATCATGGATTCCATAACACAAACAATAAGGCTGTCAGAGCAAAGAAATTTAGATTTTCAGGAGGTTTTTCTACATAGATACCAAATTTTCCTATTCCAAGAAATATATAGGTATAAAATCTTTTCCATATAACAACTTTAATTCAAGCAACCAAAAGCAAACAAGAAACAACCAAAATTCTGATATTTTAATTGAAATGAACAAAGCAAATACTAATGGTAAGATTCAGATCAAACAAACATTTCCATTCCAGGTAAGCAAATGCAAATAAGCTATGAGAATGCACTGAAATCTGAAGTAATCTATTTACCAAAAAAATGAAGTAATCCATTTGCAGAACACCTAGATAACAACGGAATCCAAAGCCAACATAAAGCAATTAAAAGTAAACATTATAGAAGCAAAGCAGCTGAGAAATCTGATAAATGTGCTTACTCTAAGCAAGGGCTACAATGAAATCTAAACAAAATGAAGTTGGGTATTTAAAGGAAGAAAGAAAAAACAAATCTTTAAAAGAGAAACCATATACCAGAGACCAGAAAAAAGGTTTTTTCCAGGGCTAATCAGTGGTTAAGACCCAGAAAAAAAGGAAACTTTAAAACCCAGAGCTAAAGAGCAAAAATGGGCACTTTACAAAATGGCAAATCAAGGCAAAAGTGAAGAGCAACCCATGAAAGAAGTTGGCTCGAAACAAAAGCACAAGGCAGAAAATACAAGAAAGGTGTGAAATCAAATCACTTTTATCATTTGTATACCAACAGAACTAAAAAAAAAGTTGCAGTGGCACCAACCGTGAGATTTAATCAATGTAGGAAGAGTATGTTCGAATCTCTAACTAACTCAATGATAACCAAAATAATTGAAGGATATAAAAAAATCTGAGCAAAAGGAGCTGAAGAAGAAGGATGGATCGGTGGATATACTTGAGAGGTGACGCGTCATGGTATTATTGGCTGATGAAACGTTTGTGTGTCAAGTTATTTGGTTGGTTTTGAGCACTTTAGAGTGTGGTGGAGTTTGCCCATGCTATCTTATCCCTTGCAAGATCCAGGGGGAGATTATAATAAGACCAAAAATGGGAAATTTGTGACGCTTGTTTTGGGGGCAAGTCTAACCTACAACAGTAGGTTTAGTGTGTGACTAAAAATGATAACTTAAAATAGTATCTAAAAGTTTGATTCTGTCATGACCCAAACAAAAATAGAATAAGAACAGGAGATTCAAGAGAAAGAAAGGATGTCAGAAGCAGAAGAATGGAGATTTCAGAAAAAAAATTATGAGGAAGAAGAAGAATGAGTATTTTTCATTAATTCAGCGTTATCTCTATCTGCAGAGGGCTCACCCTTTTACCCTAACGGTACCAAAGGACACGTGTCCTAACGTAATTACAGACTCTACGCACTGTTTCATTAAACGACCGTTAACAGTAAATAAAGAAAACAAACACTGACTAATGCAAAACTACAACGTTTCACTTCTTTTGCTCCTTACTTTCTTCACATTTTCTTCTAAAGTCCTTAAATTTCTCTTCAGGGTCATGACTGATTTTTGGACAAATTTTGAAGTTTACCGTTTTCTAACCATATTGGACTGAGAACTCTTTGACATGGGAAAAGTGTGATTGTTTGTTGCTTTTCGCCATTGTTGTTACATGTTGCTCTTTCTTAGATCCACAATTTTCTTGTTTTGTGAGAGTGTTGTGTGTAAAAATAAATATAAGTTGTTGAAGAAACAATGTATATGAAAGGAAATCTTATAATATGGAGTTGTGAGCTGGAAATGGGTTCCATGAGGTGATGACAAATTGACAATCCTTATATATAGAATATAAAAGATCAAAGAGCTCCTTTAATTATGTGCATATAAGATCTGTGCAAAACTTGATTCGAATTAATACGGCAATAAATCATATACAAGTCATTAAACAAATCCAGTTATCTGATTGCTGGTATAGAGAACAAAGGGTTCATGTTGGATGTTCGTCTGTCTACTAGTTGTGGTCTAGTTATATTTTAAGAAATACTCGATGATCCCATCACAAATTTTATATGATACGACGTCAATTTTTCACTAGACTTCGTTTGTATAAGATATTCCTGCTTATGTTTTATCAAATTATCTCTTGAATGTCAATAGGATTGATTCGAGTGGTAAGCAAATTGGTATCGATTAAGCAAGTCTCGAGTTTGAGACCTTGTGTATGCAAAAATTTCCATTGAAAGGCTCACCCACTAAAACAATATGTGCGATACGGGTCAATTCGGATTAGTAAGGACAAACTAATCATATAATTACATTTTGCTTTCCTAGACTAGTATCTCGATTGTTTCCATTATAACTCGTAAATGTGTATATTTATTTTTGTGTACTCTTAAAATTCAAATTTTTAAATACTTATTGTTAGGATTTAATTTACAAATAAATTAATTTATTTATGTCTACTTCTAACATTCAAAGTTATAGGGCCCAATTTACAATCAAATTAATTTTTTTGTGTACTCTAAAAATTCATTTTTTTCAATACTTGTTATTAGGGACTTAATTTATAAGCAAATTAATTTAATTTTGTCTACTTTTAAAATTTATTTTTTTCAATACTTGTTATTAGTAGCCCAATTTACAAGTAAATAATTTTTTTTGTCTAATCTCAAATTTTCAACACTTATTATTAAATACGTAATTTTTAAATTCGCCCTTAAACCACCAAAATTTTAAAAACAGGCTTGATATTATATTACATCTAAAATTAATTCTAATGATGAACTAAACAAGAAATTGATGAATTCCCCCAACAAACCAAACCCATGTATCCTTTCTATTAACTTTATTATCGGTTTAAAGTTGCATGTTTCTCCAAGTTGTTACGTTTTGCTTTTAGTATAGTTGTTTTTTTTTAGTTTTTAAAGCTAAAGGAGCATGCAAAAAAAAAAATTGGCATTCAATTAATCTAGTACCTGTTTAAGCTTACTTCAATTAGTGTTTTTTATATTTTTAGGGTTCGGATCTACTTGTACAAAGTAAAACTTAAAGGTTTACATATTTTTTGAATCGTTGGATCAACTGATTTTAGTGATTGAGATTAAAATTTTAAGATTAAAGTTAATTCATTTATTTTTTTTCCCTATAAATATTTCCTCATTACCTATTTTTAATCTCAACCGTTGATTTTCACTAATCCAATAATCTAAAAAAACATGTAAACTTTTTACACTTTATAAACGAATACTAATCATCTCTGTATATTATTATTTAAAACGTGTGATAGACTTTGAGTAAATGAAATGGATGGGTTCTACCCAAATGCATGGTTTGATAAAGATACATCTGATTCAATGGATTAAATAAAATTAAATAAGCTGTATTCATCCACCTATTTACATTCTTTTTTTTTCAAGTTAATTCCATGAAAATTAGTTACTAATTTAATCTTTTGTTGGAAAAATTAATATATGGATCTGACTCACCACATCACTCGTGGTCCCAATCAGTAAGATTCATACATCTTATTTTTTTCAATGTGAATCCTCACCTCTTTCCTACATGTTAATAAAGAGTGGGTAATTATTTGAAAGTTACTTTAAGATGGATGGATCTTATTGATTGGGACCACGGATGACGTAATGAGCCAGGTCCATCTAATAATTTTTTATAGTTGGTTTTTAATGTGTGCTAATTTGGGCTTAAGCCCCACCTAAGCGTAGGCCCTAAGGCCCAAGTTCACGAAAAAGATTACCATTTTTTTTTTCGTATCAAACAATGTCTCATCTTTCGTACCAAGCAATGCCTTATAGAGCAATTGCCTGAAATATGCTGCTCAGAACAGATGGTGTGAATGGATGATTGGATGTTTATTGTAAAAGTGTCCATGATCCAATCAAAAGAATAAAGGAGCCGCACCATTTAGTGTGGACGGCTAAAAATTGCTGCATGAAAGGTGGATTCCCCTTTGCTTCACCTGCTAAGCTAAGCTAAGCTGGAAATTCTTCCCTTACTGCCAAAGTTTCTACGTTTGCAGGCATCTGATGCATTCAACAAAAACAGCAGCTCCACTTTTGTTTATGGTATCAATTCAGAGGTCTGGAATTGCTTTTTCTCTCGTTGACATCAAGTTCTGGAATTGTTTAGTAATGTTACCAACGTGTGAGAATCGGGAACAGATATGCTTCCAAACCCAGAGTTGAAAACACATCTTTAAAGATGACGGGTTGATACGGTTGTCAAAGACGTTTTCTACCGTGTATATTGCTAGAGGTAAATTAATGGATCCAAAGTGCAGCAGATAAAGAAAGGAATCATAGTTGAAAATTTTCTATTATCATTGATCTCTATGTCACTAATGAACATAAAATTCCTAGAGGTAAATTAATGGTATGTATAACTTCTGCTACCTTTATCACCGGGGGATTTTGAACATAGAACAAGCTTTTCCTGGCAATAACCATAGCAGACATAAGGAAATGATAAGTTTTACTCACAAGTCACAAGAAATCCTTACCGAAGTGCATTTCTTCATAATTTCTTGTACTTGTAGGGGCCACCGTCTCTTAAAGACGATGACGACGACGATGAAGACAAACCATTGAGGTTAAACTCAGCCTTGTCCTTGTTAAATGCCTTCTGGACGTCCTCTTTAAGCTCCCTGAAGCGTGTTCTCTCTATCTTTTGCTCTTCCGGGGTGCCCGTGTCGAGGTAAAACAGATCAGGAAGGTCGTCCTCCATGAACTTATCGAGCACTTCTGAGCAAAGAGGGAAATAGCGTCGGCCCATCTCCACTGCAAAACAATCAACATGAGGAAATTTTGTTTGTATCAATTTCCTACAGAAAGAAATCTCTGAATGTTAAACCGAAATAATGGACCTAAATACGAGGATATGTAATGCGTTTGTTCACCTGTTTTCATAAGGGATTCCATCCTAGCGATAAGTCTTTTCCTCTGCATAATGGGTGTCTCATTCAAATCAACCGGCCTTAAGTTCCCATTAGCAAGCTCGGAGGTTGTCTCGGCATGTGCTATGTCGATGGCAAGTTTCGCTTCACTCGGGAAAAGTAACCTTGCCAATGCCACTACAATACACAACATCAGTAAGAGTTAACCCTTGAAATACGAGCTCATGATAGGAGCACTTGCAGTAAGGATGCAATTCGAAGTTCAAGTAGAAAACAACATATTTGATATCACTTGTCAAAGACATATTACAGCAATTAATTTCCATATTCATGAACGATTTTATTTGTTTTAATTTCAGATTGACAACAATTATAGTCCGTTATGAAATGTTCGGAAACACAATACGATAAATCAACTGTGGAGACAGAGTGCCACATAAAATCCCCATAGAAAGTAATACCTCGGTTCTCTAGGTACAAAAGTCTCATGTGCAGATCATCAGCCAATGTATGGGAAGTAACAGAAACATCCCCGGCCATTGGATTTCGCCTCATTTCCCTCTCTAGAACATCAATGCATATCCGCTCTTTATTAGTTTCCTTCCCTTGCTCTGTCTTTGCGTGATAATCCTTCGGTCTTGTCAACCTCCGGCAGATGTTAACAGCACTCCGTCCATCCAATGTCAATGTTGAAGCAAATGCCCCCTTTGCTAGAAGTGACATTATCACCGACGGTTCTTTACGCATCGCAGCTATGTGAAGAACCGTGTATCCGCGAGAATTTCGCAGGTTGACATCAGCCAGACGCAGACCAAGAATCTCGATAACAACCTTGGGGTCACAATATGCTGCAGCATAATGGAGAGCAGTCGCATCATCCAAAGTTATGTTAGACTCGGTTAAAAGTAGTTTAACAAGTTCGACATCGTCAGAATCTAATGCTTTGTGTATTCTCCGGATTCTTTTCTCCTGCAAAGGATCGATCAACGCCTCGTTGTCTTCAGCATCAGACGGAGACTTGCGGCGAAGCAACCGGATACTCTCTGCAACTTCATAAGGAAGCTCTTTCTCGATACAGATGCTATCAAGATCTGACCTTGCTACTCTATCAACACATTGAGAAATGAGTTGGCTACACTGACAATGGAAAGCAACCACAAGGATTGGGATGATATCTTCTACAAGCGCTTTCTCGACGAAATTAAGAAGGCGCCGCTGCAGAACATATACAGAAATGAAATAAGTAGAGATTCACTCAGTCTAATCAAGCCGAAAATGTTGCATTCGTGCTTCATTTCAGTTACCATATCAACATAATGGTTTCTACAAGTACAAGTTAAAGCCTTGAACGTATCAGAAATCTACATTTAACCTTACAGTGAGTACAAATTCAATATATTTACTAAACATATATAATTATAACTATGATAGATCACAATTCACAAGTCAACTATAACTATAACTAATCACCACGATGATCATATGCTTACCTGAAAAAGTGGAACAAGCTCTGGTAATTGAAATATCGAAGAGGCATACATCAACTCGACCGCAAAATCAACTGCGGGACGACAAGCGTCATGAGCACAAACATTATCAACACAAGTTGAAACCTCCATGGGAGAAGGCTTGAGCTTCCCAGTACAGAAATAACTCAAGAAAACCTGAAAAGCTTCAAGCCCAATCTTGCCATAAGGCAACAGCTCAGACATGTTATAACTCGGTTTCCCATCTTTCTCACAAGACCCGGATCCTTTCTTGAATACCTCATAAAAAAACTTACTCCTAACAGCTAAAATACATCTATGAACACCAACAGGAACACCTTCAACAACTATATCAGCATCACTAAAAGCAGGAGAATTGTCAACAATAAGTTGCTCCAAGCTGGAGCTAAGCTTGGTCAAACTTATGACTTCAAGGCTAGCCCCGGTTTCTGGGACTGAAAAGGGGGGTATGTTGTGAGTAATTGAGCCATTTGATAGGTGAGAAGTTGAGGTGAAACTCAAAGAAGATGATGGCTCGGATAAATAGGCCATTAGAAATCTGGGAAATTTTCTTAATTCATGAACAAGAAAGATCCAAGCTTTGGTCTTCAAAAACCTAACCCAGATAAGGGGAAACTAAATCTAGAAGTCAATTGAAAACAGCAAACAAAAAACTGCATACAAACCCCAAAATCTATACTGATATTGCAAGAACAAAAGCATTATTTTTATAAAATCAGATGGGGTGAAGACAATTGTACCAAAGCATAGAAACGCAAACTTGCTTGAATTTTCCAGACCCTTAAATTAAGGTAATAAGTGGGGGGAAAGGGAAAAGTTTTTGAAGGAAGATCAAGAATCAGATCCTAGAAAAGAAGAAAACCCCAGAAATATTCACCAAATTTACTCCATAAAGATGCAATAAAAATCGAGACTTTGGCAAAGATCAGAGCTTGATTTGATTTTTTTATTCTTCTCTTTTTTTGGTGCTAATGTGGGAAAAAAACTAAGAAAATAAGAAATCGCCGCCACGTCAGAAAAAGAGAAATACAATTTTTAGGAAATTTCGCTTCTTGGGGGGCTTTGATTGTCAACTTTGAGAGACAGAATGAAGTCCTTTTGACTTTGAAGGTGAGGTTGTAAATTGTAGCTTTGTTCTTGTGACGTCATAGGTGACATCATACAAATGTGGGACCATTACCAGTTGTTAGCCTGTTGTTACTTGCCAAAATGTCCCCATGGATACGCAGTCCGTCTCGACCAATTAGTACCGAGTTATGTATACGATACTTTGATTCGAATTCGATATTATATAAATATAATATTATGAAGGATATTTAAAATATTAATTGAATTAGTTTAAGTCAAATTAAAATTGTTGAGAAAATCTATTTAGGGATGGATATTTCATCTAATCTGATTTGATAGGGTCGAGGTTTTTAAAAAATAAAATCAGGTTTGAATTTATGGTAAAAAAATATTCGACCGACTCATAACTAATGGCTTAATTTTTTTTATAATTTTTAGGGAAATTTACAACAATGTCCCTCTCTATATTTCTTTATAACTTGTTCCTTAAATTTTTTATACAATTGGATCCTTCAAATTAATTTTTTTTATAAAAACAAGTCGGTCTAAGTTTGGGGTTAAGTTGTATAATTCTCAGTTCAATTTTTTTAAAGACTAGACGGATCGAATTTGATTTTTGGATAATTATTTTTGAGTCGAGAAAAACCTGCCCTGGCCCGTGCATATCCCTAATTGAAGTTGAAATGCGATTTGATCAGGTCTATAAACAAATCAACTTGCTATCGTATGTGAATCAACTTTAGGCATATCTTATTTTTTTATGATAAGAAAATATGATTCGAAACTTGAATAAGGATATGAAAATATCATTTATTCGTTAAGATAAAAATAAAACAATTTAAACTAGTAATAAATAAAAAATTATATTTTGATACACAAATTGTATAAAAAAATTATACAATCTTTCTTTAAAATCTAAATTCTAGATTACTAACCCTAAATCCAAAACTATAACTCTACCCCTAATCCTAAATTCTAAACCTACAAGCTTGTATAAACTCTAAACCCTAAATCTAACAAACTTATATAAAATTAAAGTTTATACAAGCTTGTATCAAAGTTCTTTTCATAAATAAATTTTATTTGTCCAAGCTTGGTTATAAAATATATTGATTTATTTTAATAGAGAACTATTATTTGCAAAAAAATTATAAAAATTATAGTAGAGAGTGTAAATATAATAGATATTATTTAATACTCATATAGTCTATTTTTGTTTTAGGGTTATGGATTTATTGTTTAGGATTTAGGCATTTAATTTGTACGGTTTATGATTTAAAATTTATCATTTAGAGTTTATAGTTTAAATTTTAGTTCTTAAAAAGTAAATATACATATTTTTTAACATGATGGTGATGATTGCACAATAATATATGTTATTTATTCTTAGTCATTTATAAATTCTTACATACAGGGACGGACTCATAATTTCATGTAAGAGGTGCAAACTATCATAAAGTTATATTAAAAATATAGGAGTGCAAAATTGCAAGAGTTTAGAGGGTGCAGAATTAGATTATCAATAATATATATATAATATAGATGAACTTAAAACTTTTAGGGTGCTGCTGCCCTCCAACACTCCTAGCTCCGTCCCTGTTTACATACCTACTGATTACGCTGCATGAATTTATATCACCTAAATAAAACATCATTCTATACCACTATAACTACTCAATAAGTCCACTAAATATACAGATTTATGTAATTTCCATACACAATATGTATATAATACTCGTATATATAATAGGCAAAAAAAAACGTGTGACGTTCATTTTTTTAAAAAAGGGCATAATTTATTTTAATAATTTTGTAGTAAGGAGTAGTTAAAGGAGATGACGAGTAGACTGAATTGACGTTTGAACGTGAAAAATGTGCATGCATTTGTGAGGTCGGCAAAGGGAGAGGGAATCCAATCACTAAACTTTAGTTTAGTTACTTGCAATTTCCAAGATCCTTCCTTTCACAGTAGCATTGACAAATTGTACCCTTCCTTTAAATTATTCCAATCCCTTTTTAAAACAAAAATTCAATCAAATTGTTGAACTGCATTCACACATGATATATATATGGAAAATATTTTAGTACATACATAAGCGTTTTAATTTTAATGTTTAAGGATTTATATTATAGTTTAGAGTTTAGAGGTTTAGCGTGTAGGGTGTAGAACTTAAGGTTTATAGTTAGAATTTAAAATTTAAGGTTTAGGGTTTATGTTTTAGGTTGTTAGGGTTTAGAGTTTATATTTTAGATTTTATAGTTTAAATGTGAAGGATTGTGTATTTTTTTACACAACTTTTGTATTAAAATATAGCCCTATATATAACATATATAGGGTTATATTTTGATACACAAGCTGTGTAAAAAAAATTTACACAACTCTTTTATAAAATTTAAAACCAAAATGCCAAACCCTAGCACCTAAATCTTAAACCATAAACCCCAAACTTTAAATTCTAACTATAAACCTTAAATTCTACCCTACACACTAAACCCTAAAATTAGAAGGCTTGTATAAAATAAAGTTTACACAAACTTGTGTATCAAAGTATTTTCCATATATATATATATGAGTTAGGATTTATAAATCATTTGACTTTTAAAAAATAAAATTCATTAGGAAAATAAAAACATAATTTATTTAATATTTAAATTTATAATCTTAATTGTGTCGATGATGTTGAGATCTTATTTTTTTTAATAGTCAAAGATACGTATATCATGAAAAGTCTTCTTTTAAATTTATTCAGAGTTTAAATTTCATTATACTTTATTTGAATTTATTTATCTTCTTTAGTTTGATCGTATTTTGTACTCACTGATGAGGGATTTTGTCTTCAAAATCATTCAATGTGGAAGATCAGATGATTATTAATATAAACCAACCAGAGTTATTTGCTCAAATGGAAGGGATTGAGATGTTTTTTTTTTCTTCTATAATCTATCGGAATCTAAAACGACTGTCGGAGTCATGGGTGCGACTGTCGGAGTCATGGGTGCGAGGTAGTGGGGCGATTTTTCGAATTCAATTGCTCTATACATAATGTTAATTTAATTATTTTATTCATAACATCAATATTCATACTTTTGACATTATTTAAAATATTTAACATTTAATTTTCTAAATTAATTAGTTATTGGTAATACCGTTTTAATTTCTTTGCTATATATTATAAATAAAATATTTGTAAATTACTTTCTAAGATATTTTACTATTTGGTTTTTCCGTTGACGTGTATGGCTACAAGCCTACAACACTTTATTATTGATAATGACATGGTACAAAGTTATAATTTTGGTGTTAATCTCCAATTAGTGAGTAGGAAAACGTGTGGTTAGCACTCAAGTCAAATATAATATTCCTTTTCACACATGTAAAACGATAGTCTTTTTTAATTGTTTAACGATAGAACCAAATTAATAATAAAATAATTTTCTATTAATCACGAAGCTCAAATGGGGATGGAAAATGAGATTGTTATATTCAAACCGTAATAATAATCGAACCGTAGCATTATGAATAACCTTGAGGTTCCCAAAAAAAAATCTTCAAAGATCTCTATATTTTACAAGATTTTTAAAATATATTTATTTATTTATATATATATACCCCTAATATATATATCATAATAAAAAAACCATAACTGTATTATTATCACCTTAACTTTCTCCCAAACCTAGCCACAAGTTTCTCAACATGTTTATATCTTAGATGTTAGATATAAGCTAAAACTCTCGTCTAAATCTTTCCCAACACAACACCCTTTCAATATTCATCATCTCGTAATTATTTCTAATCGGAGTATACAAACTTTATATTTTAAACTAAATTGACAGTTTATTTTGATAAGTAAAATAATAATTTTCTTTATATTTTTTGGTATGGGAATTCCTCGAAAATAATAGAGATCCGCACGGAAAGGGTATAAGGACGAAAAAATTCCCGAAGTATTTAATGAGAATTCCTCAAAACCGTAACCACAAGTGTTAGAGACAAAATAAAAGATACAAAACCGTCCCCGCACCATCCAATTCCCACCCCTAATTACAGGTCGAACAAAATGCAGAGAGCGTAAACAAAAGCCTGTTTTTTCCATTCACAACGTTAGAATTCAAACTCTTGATCTTATTTAAGGGATCTAATGACTTATCTCTCTAAATCAATTAGTTGTTGGTTCGAATCTAAATTTTAATAGCCTGTTTTTTCTCAAATTATAATCAAAATGTATTGTTTTCGGCTCATTTGACAATAATTTTAAGGCCTGAAGAGTGGACCATGACTGATTCGACTCACCCAAAGCGTCCGTTTAAATGTTGTTTTGTAAGGTCCAATATTCAAAGGGCTTTTAGGCCCTCTACGTTCGATGTGATGCAGACTGTTTCCATAGTAGACACATATGGCTTGATATATTAATTCCTCTAAATTTATTTATTAATTTCATTAAATTTAATAATTTATTTATTCGTTTGTATTTTGTATTTTCCACGTCATAAGTTTAATATATTTACATAAGCTTTAACATTTTAACTAAGAATTTATGTTATATAGTTTTAATATGTTATGTACATTCGTGTTATGTTTTATTTGTGTTGTATTTTAACTTGTTCCTTTAAATCATAAATTTACTTCGTGTCTAAAATCATTAACTATTTAATGGATGATGACTACATTAATATTACTTAAGACATAATGTTAAAATTCACTCATAACGTTTGACTGGATAATAACTTTTTACTTTGGTCTGTATTTTTTTGGAGCACTTTAACCCTTAACGTTTTATTTTGGGTCAAAATAGTCACTCAATGAATGAACACTATTAGTCAACTAATAATAAACATCTTGAAATGACTTGATAGAATGACACGTCAACAAAACATTTTTATATCTAATTTTATAAAAAAATGATTAATGTGTCATTCTGTGAAGTCAGCACGTTTGTTTATATGACAATACTAAGTCAACATTGAGTAACAGTTTTTATTCACTGATGGACTATTTTGACCTAAAATAAAACGTTGATGGTTAAAGTGCTTCAAAAAAAGAATATACGTCAATGTGATTATTCAGTTAAATATTAGGGGTATTTTTTACATCACACCTTATATTAATTTGAAATGGTAGTGACTAAATCAATAAAAATAGTGTCGAAATTAAAATATAATGGACCCAATAATTTAATGATCAGTAGGAGATTTTTTTATTCATGTTATTCTTTTATATAGAGAGAGATAACACGTCGAAATTTAAACTCATACAAAATAAAAACGGATGAATATCCTTAATCACTGAACCAATTAAAAAATTGTATTTTTAATAATTTTTCAATTTTTTTCTTTTTAAATTTTTAGCAAATAAATTGATAAATGAGTTGTTTTAATACCATAATTGAACACAATCATGGAGGGAAAGAAGAATCTTTTCATCGTGCTGGACTGGTCCTTACGAAATCAGGATAAAAACATGTTTACTTTAATATTGATATCAACTTAAAAGATATTTAAGTCAATTGTAACACTTAAATATGGTTTAAGAGTTTGAACAGATCTGAATATCACATTCGGGTCTTATGATGAAGGATTTACGATTGATAAATGAATATTTCTTTTTCAAATCTTTCTAAAACAATTTTATTGATTATGTATAAAAGTGAATATGAAGCAATAGATATCAATAATAAAATATCGATCACAAAATATAAAGATACGAACGTAGAGCTCCACTAAATTTAAAACCATAAACCAAAAGATTGCTAATAGAACATCAATATTTTAATTCAGACCGGACATTGTTTCTTTAAAGACGTGATGTTGTATCATCAAAGTGTTAGGTTTTGAATTTTTTTTAAAATTAATCTGATATTTTAGCTTACTTATTCCTCTTGATCATCATTCTTTTTCACTGTCATTTAACGGTTGTTGATTGTCGTTTGTGATGTAATTAACTCTAAACAATCTCCTTTCTTTCTTCTTTTTATTTTAATTTTTTTTTAAAATCGACAAAATTCAAAATAAGGGTTTGACCTTATCTTGGTTCAATCGACAATCATCAATGTTTTAATTAGCATGGAATCATTTACAACCCTCCCTCGTAACTTTAGAAGTTTCTTCATGATCCAACTGTGCCGAGGTTTGGTGGTAGTTCGAATACCATCCCTCAATGCATAAGCATTGACCCAGACAATCCACAAAGATTCCTCAGCTGCAAATATTGCCCTAGTCAAGTTCAGCAAGCAAGCCTTGTTCCAAGAAAGCAGACTCTTAATCTCAAGACCTCCCTCCGATTTGGGAAAGCAAATTTGGAGCCAACTAACTCTCACCCCCACGAGCATGAGTGCCATCCCCTTTCCAGAAGAACCGAGAACAAAACTGATCAATTCTATAGATGACTGCTTTAGGTAGGATCAGCCGCCTACGCTAGTAGTTAGTAACACTGAACACAATAGCTTTGATCAATTGCAATCTCCCCCATAGCTGAGCTTCCTATTGGCCCAATAACTTAGCCGAGACTTGATGTTTTCAATTAAAGGAGCACAATCTTTCACAGAAAGCTTCCTAGTGACTAATGGAACAACAAAGTAACATACTGAGAGTTAACCAATCATGAACCCAGTGTTGTTGTGAATAAATCCCAGAGTTCCCCATTCTATACCTGAAGCATTACTAGCATTCAGTCTAGGACCCGATAGTTCATAGAACTTCTCCAAGACACTTTTCACCCTTATCACAGATTTCATGGATCCCTTGCAGAATATGGAAAACACATCTGCTAGGCACATGTGAATGAGATAGCATTTAGGGTGGTAAATAAAAATCCCTTTGACAGCGACAGCATTCAACATTGCAGATAAGACATTCATAGCTATCACAAAAAGATAGTGATAGAGGGAATCTCCCTATCTCACACCCCTTACACCTTTGAAGAATCCCACTAGGTTACCATTAAATGAGATTGAGAACCTAGAGGAGGTAACACAAACAGGCACCCATCTTCGAAACCCTTCAGGTACTCTCACAGCTACAAGAACTCTCAGCAAGAACCCTCAATGAATCGAATCAAAAGCCTTCTGCAAGTCAACTTTTAATGCATATCTAAGGGAGATGGATTGCCTAGAGTATCCCTTCACCAATTCTTGAGCAAGTAGGGTGTTGTCTACAATACTTCTTCCTTGAATAAAGGCAGACTAAAATCTAAAAAAATTACTAGGAAATTAGAATTTAATTGATCTTTTTGAGTTCATTTTTTTTAAATTGTAGTTATATTATTTTTTAAATTAAACATTCATAAAACATTAAAAAAATATTTAAAAAAGGAAAAATATCAACAAATTGTAATACCACTTATTTTTACTAAATTTTGAAAACTTTAAGATTTTTTTTGCATTTCTTATTATTTTATTTGAATTTTCTATTTATTTATAATTTTCGATGTTATTTTTATTTGTTTATACATGACAAAATCTGATTGGACCATATCAAACCTTTTCTTAACGATAATGGTCAAAGACCAAATACGATAATAAAATAAGAGTTAAGAGGTCAAATTGACCGAAAGAATATTAAAATGACCAAAGGGAAATTACTTTTATAAATAAAAAATATTTTAAATATTAAATCTTTTTAAAAACACTATTCAACACATTTTGAGAATACTTTTCAAAAATAATACTAAATTTACCATAATTTTGGAATATAATTACCAGCATTATTTTCCATCTCCTGAACACTTTTACCAGGAAGTTAACTGCTTTTTAACTGGATTAAACCAGACAGGTCAAGTCCAAGCCCTTAACATAATTTTATCGGCTTAATAGTTAAATAAATACTTAAATTATACATTTTTTTAGTTAGGTGTCTGATCTTTATTTTGAGCCAAATAAGTGTAACATTTTCAACGTTACTCTAATAGGTGCCCGCCGTTACTGTCCGTTAATTTTTACCGATATCTGACACAAATCATATTTTTAATTTTCTAAAATTATATTTAAAAATAAATAAAAATAAATAAAACAAATTAATTTCAAATTTCTCAAAATAGCCCCAAAATTTGAAATTCCTAACACCCAAAAACCTAAATCTCGATTTGACCCGATTTCGCCGTCGGTTGTCATGCTGCCGCTCATCACATCCGTCGCCGGACCATCATGACCATTTACCCCTTCACCTCGTAGCCGGAAATCGACCGATGCCATGTGAAACGTCAAAATCGTCGAATGATTCATTTGAATGGTTCGCGACGAACGACGGCATAACGAACGATAGACTGTGTGTGGGTCGTTCGGCAAGGGGAGGGCGCTTCATTCCGTCGCTGAAAACGCGACCAACTCTGGTGGGAGTCGTCAGATTTGGGGGTTTAGGAATTTAAAGACTATTTTGGGATTATTTGAAAATTTTAGGATATTTAAAAAAAATTATTTTATTTTTTAAAAAATAAAATATAGAAAATATTTAATATTGCCACATGTTCGATTTTGATTGGATAACGAAAAAAATTAACGTCCGTCACGGCCAAACCTTAAATGGGTCATGAAATGAAACCTTAAACATCTATTTAGCTAAAAAAATAGTTTGAACACTTATCTAAAATATATATAATTTGGGCACTTATGCAACGTGTCACGCCCGTAGATTCTCGTAGTCCCGAACGTGCGGCCTTAGACGCTCTCGAACAATGCAACGCCTAAGTAAGCCTGACGATCAAAGCTTAAAAGCTAAGACCCTTGCGGAAAACAAAGAACAACTGAAAGGAAATGGCTAAGGAAAGCTTAAGCAAGGAGAAGTGAGTGAATGCTTTGTATATTCCTCAAATCTGAAGTGATTTACAAGTGAGGGAGGGGGCCTCTATTTATAGTTGAACTCCCCTACATTCAATGGCTCAGATTAATTTACATCGACGGTCTAGATCGACCTTATCCTAAAGAAATCTCACTTTTGGGATTCCTTCTTATCACAAACCTTATCTACAAATTATATTTAAATAAGAGGATGCTTTGACCGAATTACCCTCATGAATACTTCATGGATCTGGGCTGGTTCGGATGGGTGTTGGCAAGCCCAAAATAGCATGCAGGGCCTCCTCTGCACCTTGGTGTGCGCTGGGCTCGGACCCTAAGGTCTGGGCCGTGACATTCTCCCCCACTGGTTCTGGCGACGCCCTCGTCGCTCGGTTGAGATGGTATTGACTCACTTGATCCTTGAACTGCCATAGACCCTCGGCTGGTTCCCAACTCCATTCACTGTCGGGAAGTCCCTTCCATTGAACAAGATACTCGTGCCTTGGCCGATGACCTGGTCGTCGAATGACCCTCTCCGCTTGGATGTCTTCAACTTCATTCTCATAGGAGACCTTTATCCCGACTGGCGCTCGGTGTGACTTGCCTCGATCTGGATCCAACTCATCTCGATGGTATGGCTTGAGTAGACTGACATGGAATACTGGATGAGCTCGGATGTTCGATGGCTACTCCAATCGATAGGCCATGGTGCCTATCCGCTTCACAACTTTGAACGGTCCCTCGTATCTTCGCACAAGCCCTTTGTACACGGTTGGGTTGCGTAAAATCCCGGTGAGCTTTGCAAGGACTAAGTCACCAACTTGGAAATTCACGTCCCTACGTTTCTTGTCCGCCCACTTCTTGGTCCGTTTTCCCGCCTTGTGTAGACAAGCTCGAGCTAAGTCGTGATGCTCTTGCCACTCCTTGGCAAACTTGTGTGTTGCTGGATTAGGCCCCTCATACTTGGTAGCAACTGCGTTGGGTGTGAGCGGTTGCTACCCGGTCACGATCTCAAACGGACTCTGGTTGGTCGCCTCGCTCCGTTGTAGGTTGTAGGAAAATTGAGCCACATCTAGCAGCTTTGGCCAGTCGCGCTGCGTGGCACTCACATAGTGCCTCAAATAGATCTCCAATAATGCGTTCACTCGTTCGGTTTGCCCGTCCGTCTGTGGATGAACACTCGTGGAGAAGTTCAGGCTTGATCCCATAAGCTTGAACAACTCGGTCCAGAATCTGCCCGTGAACCGCGTGTCCCGGTCACTAATGATCGTCTTTGGCATTCCCCAATACTTGACCACGTGTCTGAGGAAAAGACGAGCCGCTTCCTCGGCTGGGCACACCTTTGATGCTGGAATAAACGTCCCATACTTGGAAAACCTGTCAACCACAACCATTATACTAGACAAGCCGTCAGTGTTGGGCAAACCTACAATAAAATCCATGGAAACACTTTCCTATGGTCGCTCGGGAATGGGCAATGGCTGTAACAGTCCCGCGGGTCTCTTCATCTCGATCTTGTCCTGTTGGCACACAAGACAAGTCCTCACATAGGCTTCAACATCTTCGCCCATGCGTGGCCAATAGTAGTGCTCCGCAATGAGTGCTAAGGTCCGGCTTATTCCCGGATGTCCCGCCCACTTGGAATCATGACACTCCTTCATGACTTCCTTGCGCAACTCCCCGAACTGAGGCACATAGAGGCGATGTCCTCGAGCATACAACAAGTCCCCCTCGATCCAGAATCTTCTCGTGGTCCCTTCCTTGGCATAATTAATCAACATTCTGGCCGTTGGGTCATGTGACAGTCCCTTTTTGATGCGTTCTAACAAGTGTCCCTTCGGCAAGCTCACAACCTCGATGTTGTACCTCCGGCTTAAGGCATCAGCAACGAAATTAACCTTCCCCGGCTTGTACTCCATGGCAAAATCAAATTCTGCAAGAAACTCTTGCCAACGAGCTTGCTTGGGAGACAACTTTTTCTGAGTTAGGAAATAATTGTTGGCAATATTATCAGTATATACCACAAACCTCGACCCAAGTATGTGGTGTCGCCAAGTGCGCAAACAGTGCACTACTGCGGTCATCTCTTTCTCATGGACTGTGTACCTCCGCTCGGTCTCATTGAGCTTCCGGCTTTCATATGCAACCGGATGTCCCTCTTGCATAGGGACCCCACCAATAGCAACGTCGGATGCATCGGTGTAAACTTCAAAAGGCTTGGTGTGATCTGGCAACACCAACACTGGCTCACTTGCCATGGCTTGCTTCAAGTCCTCAAAAGCTTTCTGACAATCGGCACTCCAATCCCACGTCTTGTCCTTCTTCAGCAACTCGGTCAAAGGTGTGGCGATTTTGGAGTAGCTTTTGACGAACCTCCGATAGTAATTGGCTAGCCCCAGGAAGGATCTCAACCCCGTCACCTTCGTTGGCGGCTCCCAATCCACAATGGATTGTATCTTGGCCCCGTCCATCCGGATCTTGCCACCACCAACAATGTGGCCTAGGAATGGGACCTCCTCTTGCGCAAATGAGCACTTCTCCTCTTTGACGTAGAGCTCATTTTGCCGCAGAACCTTAAACACCTGCCTTAAGTGTTCAACATGCTCCCCAAGTGTCTTGCTATAGACCACAATATCGTCAAGGTAAACAACAACGAACTGATCAAGAAAGGGTTGTAGTACCTTGTTCATGAGAGTGCAGAAGGTAGCGGGAGCATTCGTGAGGCCAAAAGGCATCACCATGAATTCATACGAACCGTAGCGAGTCACACATGCTGTCTTCGGTTCATCACCTTCTGAGATTCTAACATGTCAATATCCGGACCGCAAATCCAACTTGGTGAACCACCTTGCACCACCAAGTTGATCGAACAAGTCATCTATCAGTGGGATCAGGTACTTGTTCTTCACTGTGAGCTTATTCAAAGCCCGATAGTCGATGCACATTCGAAGCATTCCATCATGCTTCTTCTGAAAGAGCACCGGCGCACCGTAGGGTGCCTTTGACGGTCGGATATACCCGGCATCGAGGAGTTCCTTCAATTGTCTGCGCATCTCCTCTAACTTGGGTAGAGCCATTCGGTAAGGAGCTCGGGCTGGCGGCTCTGCATTCGGCACAAGATCAATCTTGTGATCCACCTCCCTCTTCGGTGGGAGATGTTTGGGCAACTCGGCAGGCATCACATCCTTGAAATCTGCCAAGACTTGCTTCACCTCGGTTGGGATCTCATCAGATTGATTTGTCCTATCATGGACCAAAGTAGCCAAGTAGGTGGGTTCCTCCTTGCACACCCTTGCTGAACCGGATGGTCGACAACATCTTGGCCCCAACTCCTATCTCTCGTCTCACCGAACCATGCATCAATGTGCCGGGTCAAGAATGCACAAACAATCGGCAAAGGGAACAGCAAAGCATTAATCCGGTCAAGTAGGCTAAGTCCAATCACAAAATCGAAGTCATCAAGAGGATTACCTTGATAGCTTCCTTACCATCCACCGCCAATTTCTAACTTGACTCGCTTTGCTACTCCCGTAATCGGAGTCTCCTTGAATTCACGGTTTTGATGAACCCACTTGCCTTCTCCACATGAAGGCCAAGTTTCTTGGCAACGTTCGACACGAACAATTCTGAGGCACCGGTGTCCACAAGTGCGCTCAACTTTCGACCCGCCACAATGATGTCCACGAACATTAGACCCTTCTTCTTGGAACCCTTCTTAATCTCCATGGAACTGATGATGGAATTAAGCATGAGGGCTTCCTTCTCTTCGCCATTCCTCTCTTGAATGGCAGCAGCCTTTGCGAGCAGGGGGCAATTCCTCTTGATGTGATTACCTTTACAATTGTAACAAACGACGTCCCAAGGCTTGCTAACTTTATTGCCTTTATTGGTTGGCTTTTCGGACCCGTCCTTGGCATGCATGTCTTTGTCTTTCCTCCCGTTGCCTTTGTACTTCGGCTTTTCTTTGGAATTGTCCGACTTCTTATGTTCAAACTCTACAAGGGAGTCGGCAGTGGCCATCGCCTTGGAAAGATCTTGGATCTCCATTCGATGTAGCTCCATCTTTGCCCAACGTTGTAGCCCATTCTTGAAGGAAAATAGGGCATCGGTCTCGCTCATGTCCTGGATTTGGAGCCTAAGTTCCGTGAACTTCTTGACATACTCTCGGATAGAGCCGTCATGTTGTAGCTGGCGTAACTTCTCTCGAGCCTCGTTTTGAGCATTCCTTGGGTAGAAGTGCTCCTTGAACTCGAACTGGAACTCCTTCCACGTCTTGACGGGAAGAGTCTCATCCTCCGCTTGGGAGCATCTGTGTCGCCACCATAAGAGAGCGGCATCAGACAAATAAACAGAAGCTGTGTTTACCTTTGTTGCTTCGTCATCGATGCCCATGAGTCGGAAATACTGCTCCAACCCCCAAATGAAGTTGTCCACTTCTTGGGCTGCCCTTGCCCCCTTGAACTCCTTCGGCTTTGGCGCATCGATCCTGGGCTTAGCTGCAGGTGCTTTGCCCACCATGCCGGTCAATACGGCATTCTTGTAGAGAGATAGCTCGGCAGTGAGCTTCTTCATCTCCCCCGCATGTTCCGCCTTCATGGTCTCCATCGCACCTTGAAGGGAACGTACTTGTTGGTCCATTTTCTCATACATCGCGTTGAGAACTTCCTGGACCTCCTCGGTGACTTCATCTTTGAGTGAATCCACTTTCTCGAGGCGTGGCTCCGCCTCCTCCTGGATCTCTTGAACATTACCCATGGCTTCCTCTAGGCGAGCAACCCTCTTCTCCAAAGATGAGATGATGTCCCTGGAACTTTCACGCTTCTTCCCCGCAGCTACAGCACGAGTCTCTCGGTCAGTTGGTGGAACCTCGCCGGTGCTTTGTGGTGCCATTTCTCTCAGTCAAACTAGCTCTGATACCACTTGTCACGCCCGTAGAATCTCGTAGTCCCGAACGTGCGGCCTTAGACGCTCTCGAACAATGCAACGCCTAAGTAAGCCTGAGGATCAAAGCTTAAAAGCTAAGACCCTTGCGGAAAACAAAGAACAACTGAAAGGAAATGGCTAAGGAAAGCTTAAGCAAGGAGAAGTGAGTGAATGCTTTGTATATTCCTCAAATCTGAAGTGATTTACAAGTGAGGGAGGGGGCCTCTATTTATAGTTGAACTCCCCTACATTCAATGACTCAGATTAATTTACATCGACGGTCTAGATCGACCTTATCCTAAAGAAATCTCACTTTTGGGATTCCTTCTTATCACAAACCTTATCTACAAATTATATTTAAATAAGAGGATGCTTTGACCGAATTACCCTCATGAATACTTCATGGATCTGGGCTGGTTCGGATGGGTGTTGGCAAGCCCAAAATAGCATGCAGGGCCTCCTCTGCACCTTGGTGTGCGCTGGGCTCGGACCCTAAGGTCTGGGCCGTGACAAACGGTTAAGCCTAATTTTGTCACATTCACCATTAAAATAATTGAGAAATGTACTTTGTTTTTAATTGTCCTAAAAGGGACAAACAAAACCACCGCCCCCAAAGGCTAATTGCTCAACCAAGAATGGTTTGAAAATGGCAAGTTCAAGAATCCTAGGGAATTTATAGCACCAGATGAGTCCACAGCACTTCCTATTTACATCTGCCATGGCCGAAAAAGCTCCGAAATTTCGAAGCACAAGGACGACAAGACTGTTACTCGAAAAGGGTCTTCGGTGTTTTCATCTAAGAAGGCGTTGAAACCGAAACCGGATGAGCCGGAAATTGACGAATCCGCCATTGAAGCTGTGATATCCATACTCAGTGGCTACATTGGTAGGTACATGAAGGACGAGAGTTTCCGTGAGATGGTAAAAGAAAAATGCAACTCTTGCTTGTCGAGGCCGAAAGCTGCTACGGATAATGGAGCTTTTATCTATATGGAACATTGTATCCAGAGCATTGACAAGTTAGTATTGGATCCAGGGAACAAGATGGAATGCAGGATGAAATTAGTGAAGAATTCGATTAAGCTTCTGAGCATTGTTGCTTCCTTGAATGGTGGAAAATCGAGGGATGGTTCGAGTTGCGGTGTTCCGAATTCGCATCTCTCGGCGTGTGCTAATCTGTACTTATCGATTGTTTACAAGCTCGAGAAGAATAACAAGGAATCGGCTCGGCATTTGCTTCAAGTGTTTGTTGATTCTGCTTTTCTAGCAAGAACACATTTGCTTCCTGATTTATGGGACCATTTTTTCCTTCCCCATCTTCTTCACCTTAAGGTTTGGCACCACAAAGAACTTGAACTTCTCTGCAACTTTGGTGATGCTCCGAAAGAGGCGAAAACGAAAGCTTTAACTAAGCTCTACAATGAGCAAATGGATATGGGGACAGCTAAGTTTGCTATGTATTATAAAGAGTGGCTTAAAACTGGGGCTAAAGTCCCACCAGTTCCTACAGTCCCTTTGCCATTGAGCCACAGTTATGGATCATCACGAAGGAGATCATCCGATTCGTATGCTTCGCGTTCTTCTGTTAATCGAAACTTGTAAGTTACTAATTTAAGTAGTTTCAGTCATTTTCTCTTAAGAATTTTTACTTGTTTGTTAATTGTTTTAAACGTTCCAAAGGTATCAATCTGTGTTTGGTGCCAGAACTGAGTGGCAATCCGTGGAGCTTGACCGTCAAATCAGGGCATCGATCGATATATGTCGCCATGAGGCTGAAGAAAACTACAGCTTGGTAATTCTATCTGTTTGTGATAACTGCAATTGTTTTATAGTACTGTTAGATTGGAAAGTATAATTCATATTTCTGAAACTTTGCAGGACAAGACAAAGACACGTCGAAGGTCATCGTCATGCCAGATTTATAGCACTCCGAGAACTGAATTATTACCGGAGACACGAAAATCGGACCGTTTCCGGCTGTTTACCTGCCAAAGTAGGCCAACAGGATGCTTTGTGAAGAGGAAAATTGTTGTCAGAAACAATTCAATGAGAAAGTTGGATAATGTTGATCTTCCTTTGAGTGATCTAGGTAAATCCATTGCTACTATTTGCTCATCTGATGTTCTAAGTGACTGCGAAATCGCAATCCGGGTAATGACCAAAGCATGGTTGGACTCACATGACGATCCTGCCATTGAAGCTGCATTAACAAAGCCGTCTGTTATCGAGGGAATCCTCGAGGTCTTGTTTGCTTCGAGTGAAGATGAAATTCTCGAACTAGCAATATGGATTTAAGCAGAATTTGCAACTAGGAGTGAAGTGAATAGGCAGATAATACTTAATTCGGATCCACTGCTCGAAATCTTCTTAAAACTGTTGAGAAATAGTAGTCTGTTTTTGAAAGCGTCTGTGTTGCTTTACTTGTTGAAGCCAAAGGCAAAACAAATGATATCAACTGAGTGGATTGCTTTAAGCCTTAGAGTTTTAGAGTTTGGAGAGCATTTGCAGACTCTATTTACCCTAAAATGTAGTCCTCGAGCGGCGGTGTTTTACTTCCTAGACCAACTCTTAACAGGTTTTAATGAAGATAGGAACATAGAGAATGCTTGTCAAGTAGTTTCTCTCGGGGGATTGAGCCTTTTGGTACAAAATGTGGAGATCGGTAGTGTTCTTGAGAGGAATAAGGCTGCCTTGACTATATCCTGCTGCATTCGAGCCGATGGAAGTTGTCGAAACTACTTGGCTGATAAACTGAACAAGGCATCTCTAATCGAACTTATCGTTGTGAACCGTAAGGATTCTAATGGATCTGTTATTGCCTTACTAACCGAGCTACTCCGCCTAAACAGGTTCAGATCCTTTTGACAATTTTACCATGATTCTCTGATTAGTTCTCGAATTTGAACGCATATCCTTATTACCAAGCGAATGTTAACAGAATAACACTAATAAAAAAGTTCTTAAATGATCTGAATGGATGGGGAGGCTTGAATACCATGCACATCCTGTTAACATGCCTGCAGAAAGCTATACCCGAAGAACGTCCCCTCGTTGCGGCTCTCTTGTTACAGCTTGACCTTCTGGTAATTATATACCAAAACCAATGCCTCAATATCCATTAAATATGCAATAATTCGATTCAGAACTCACGGATTACAGTCGCTTTACAGGGAGATTCTTCGAGGTGTAGTGTCTACAGAGAGGAAGCAGTTGAGGCAATCGTAGAAGCTTTAGATTGTGAAAAGTACAATGAAAAGATTCAAGAACAATCCGCCAAGGCTCTCACGATGTTGGGAGGCCGATTTTCTTACACGGGGGAGGCAACAACTGAAAATTGGCTTTTGAAACAAGAAAGCTTCCATGAAAACATAGGGTATTCATTTCACAGGAAGGATATAAGTTATGATTTCTTGGTAAGCAAGCTTCATGTGCAGCTAAATTAAATTTCTGCAGATACTTAATTCTTTTCTAACATCTATTGCTTTATTTATTTTGGTCAGTATGAAGAGGAGGAAGCAATATAAAACTGGCAAAGGAAAGCTGCAATTGCATTGAAAGACAGTGGCAGCAACCGATTCTTCGCCGCTCTTTCGAATTCTGTGGCAAAGGGTGTTCCTAGTTTAGCACGAGCGAGCCTGGTAACTATTGCATGGATGAGCCGCTTTCTGAATTTAGTTAGACATAAGGATTTCCATGCGATGGCATGCTCGATACTCATGCCACGGTTACTTGAATCCTCGAATCCCAATCGGGTACTTGAAGAAAGGGTGCTTGCTACTTTCTCGTTGCAGCAAATCATAAAAAGCTGAGGTGACATTGTTCAAAGCTAGCCCTGGTCAATTCAATACTTTTCCTGCATGTTGAGATTTTAGTATTTCTATATTTTGCTCCAACATTGACAGTTGGCCTGATGGGATCATTCAACTATCACAAGCACTGCAAGGTGATGGCTGCCGGAGCTCGAGGCCTGGTCGGTCTGACATGTTAAAGAAATACAAGAAATCATCCGAGTCTCGGATTCGATAAGTTGTGACATGCAGAGATATGTAGATGAATACACATAAACTTGTCAGAACTAATACCCATCCATGGAATATCACAGTTTTGTCTGATTGGGTAGCATGCCAGATGATTCCAATGGCCATCTATTTTTATCTGAAAAATTCATTTTTCCTCAGACATGGGCTCATGGCTCATGGCTACCAGGCAGTGGATGTTTGGATTCAACTGATATCTCAAAAATCCAACAAAAACCAGAGTTTGTGGTGGATATATTATCTAGTGGGGGGGAATTGGCAGATCTTTCCACTGAATAATACAACGGCAGAAGCAATTAAAAAGAAAATCTGTCTCATTCAAATTGCCCCACCTTCACATGCCTCACTCCACTAAACAGTCTCAATAAGAATTTCTGTATTAGTTTTCATGGATTTTTATGTATGGTACTCGGGCTCGAGTATGAATATTAGATACGAATATGTGTCTCGTAGAAAAGACACATACCTTAAATTGTTCACTAATTTAACATGTGAATTAATTTTTAAGTAAATTTACGAATCAAGCCCTAAATCTCTTTACAGACACCTTTACGAAAGAGAACAGACTACATGGTATAATACGGAATCATCGCCAAAACTGACTTGGCAAGGGTAATGCGCCCGACAAGAGAAAGATTCCTTGATTTCTGTCCATACAAACGGTCACGCACTTTTTGAATTAGATACCCATAGGTAGCTTTCGTCACTATTTTATGAAGGAGAAGAACCCAAGATACATACCTAAATCCTCTACCTCCTCAAAACCAAGAATTCGAGTAATATTTGATTCGACCTCACTAACCACATTATCCGAAAAGAAAATACGAGTTTTGGCTCTACTAACCTTATGATCGAAGCTTGAACAGAAAGTATCCAACACTTTTTGGGTGACCGCTAAATAATCCAGTGATGCTTCAGTTAACAAAACTAGATTATCGACGAAAAAAAGATGGGAGAGGCCCGATCCACCTCTAGAAAGCTGAATAGGATGTCATGTACCCAAATCTATCTCATTTTGAATAGCTTGGCCCAAACGTTCCATGCACAACACAAACAAATACGGGGACAGTGGATCCCCTTGTCTAATCCCTCTATAAGGGGAGAAGGATGAAGTGGGTAAACCATTATAAAGAACTTGTGTCAAAATTGACGATACATAATTGATAATAAGATTTCGAAGCTCTGCTGAGATTCTGATATCCATGAGAGTGTCATGAATAAAACCCTATATACTTTCTCTAGATCTATTTTAATCACCATCCAACCCACTTTACCCTTCTTACGCCGCATTAAATGAATAACTTCTTGTGCAAGTATTATATTTTCTGTAATCAAACGGCCAAGAACAAAGCTAGTTTGGTTTTTCGATGCCCACTTAGGTAAGAAAGTTTCAAACGGTTCACAATTACCTCTGCTACCATTTTATAGAGAACATTACAAAGACTGATAGGCCTGAACTGGGAAATCAATTCGGGATTCTCAACCTTCAGTATAAAGACCAACAATGTTTGATTTAAGGATGTAGGCATAATACCCGAGGTAAAAACTTGTTTGACAAAGCAACATACCCCTTCTCCAACAGTCTCCCAATTCCGCTAAAAGAATACGACATGCAAGCCATCAAACTCTGGGCTTTAAGAGGGCCTATTGAAAAGACCACCTCAATGATCTCCTAGTACAAAATTTGTGTAGCAAGATGCTCTAGCTCATGGTTTGCAAAATGATAAAAACGGCCAGCTATCGGGAAATATGGCAGTGGGGAGCTCGAATAAGAAAATAGTTCCCTAAAATAGTTAACCGTCAGTATGCTTAGTTCTCTTTGATCCGAGCACCAAACCCCATCAGGAAGTTTCAGCTCATGAGTGAAATTATGCTTTTTGCAACTCATAGTACAAGCGTAGAAAAACTTGGGATTTTGATCCCCATAAGAAAGCCATTGAGACCGTGATCTTTGAAACCATAACACCTCATCATGTTCCAAAACCTCATCAAGTTGGGCAACCAAATTACGACGCAGTCTACTTAATAAATCTGATACACAAGATTCAAGTTTAAAATCAATGCCTTGAATCCGGGCCATGAGCCTCTTTTTCTTGCGAACAATAGACTTGATATTTTTAAGAGCCAAACTCTCTTCCTCGTGATGAGGCAGCTCCACAGGTTGAGAGTCAATCACAACTGACAATGGGTCTCCACCAATAGTAGAAAGAGGGTTTTCCCCAACTGTACTTAACAAACCCGAGCCCTTCCCTAACCTAGTGGATATATTATTCATCCACTCCAAAATAGTTGACTTGTCGGGAAGTTTAAATTTCGAGCTTTACGAATACGTAAGCCTTTATTAGCTTGCTCATTTTTCCACGTTACTTCCCAAGACCAGAACCACCATTTGCCTTAGGAGCCTTCTGTCCATCATCTATAATTACCGTTATCGTATGGTTACCACCTTGTTTAACTGTTCTAACATCCACCTCTTTCAGCACACTAGCATCAACCACCGGATCACGGCTCACTTAAGAAGCAGGAAACAGACCCATATTACTTGAACCAGCCCTAAGAGAGATTCCAGTACCCACCTACAACATAGCAGAAATGGTACAGTTAGAGACAAACAGCTTCACCAATGCCTTACAAGATGCTACACTTTTTGCCCTATTACCAGCATTAAGCTCTACAGTATTCCCCCTAGGTTGCGAGGCTAGAGGCTTATCCGTAAATGGGTCTTCCATAAGGTCATTCAAAGCCTGAAATCGTGAGTTATTCGTAATGTTCGAGCCTCTCATACCTACTCTCTTAGTTACAGCATTCTTCTTCAGACGTCAGGAGCGAGTAAAAGCTAATATCCAAGGACCATATAGATCAGACTCGTCCACAGGGCCAACCGTCGCCTTAGGAAGATCACTGGATCTTTCATTGCTACCCGATATGCCACACTAGTCTTTCGTGGGGTCATAGAGCCCACATTTATAACAGATCAAAGGCAATCCTTCATACTCGAGCTTCTGATTAAACCCATCAATATTTATACTAGGTAACAAGGGCTTATTAAGGTCCACTATCATGTGATTCTCGTAAAGCGCCCCCTCTCACCTGCATGTTTGTTGTAGTCCACTTTGATAACTCTACTAATCAAATTACCAATTCACCAGAATAACGCTTTGGTATAGTAGCAAAACGGTAACCCTGGTAAATGCACCCAAGCAATAACCTGGGAAGGGTGTTTCTCTGATGTAGAAAAGGATCTACTCCATGGTTGTACTGTTAAGTAACTACCAAATATAGTCAAAGGTCCATCCGTAATCACTTTGGTGCAATCATCAACCTGGTCAAATTTAACCAGAAAATAGTCATTATCTAGGTTAATTAATTGAAAATTACCGGTAGGTGACCATAAGGCTGCGATTCTAGCATACAACGCCCTATAGCTTGTTATTTTCCCAATGAGGCAAACTATGACCGTAGTCTTCATTCTTGCATCTATAAGAGCGTGAACCCGCTCAAAAAATTTGATAGAGGGGACTAAACCACTCTGGTCAATACAGACATCATCAGTGTTGACCACGATCTCCTTCTCACGTATGGGAGAGGGTGTAACTGAGGGGTTAGGGTTAGCCCCTTTCATCGCACACGCATACGAGACCTTCAAGAAAGAGACATAAGGATTCGAATTATCAGGAGAACCCCCTTGCAAAGTTTGTTGAGCATCTGTATCCATCAGCACAGTAGAATGAGCCATAGCATCTGCTGCCACCGTCATCTTTTTTGCAGAATCTTCGACGTCCATGCATGGGAGATCATCTTTATTCTTTACTTTCTTAGTCGCACGTTGATCCTCGGGAGGGACATGCAACCCCAGACGTTCAAGGACATGAGGGAACTCAAAATAGACCACACTAGTCGAAGTAAAAGACATCAAATCGCCATCAGTTGTGGCCGCAGCCACCGCGACAAGGGCTTCAGAAGGGTTAGCGACAACGAGGTTATTAGGGGTTTCGGGAATAGTCATTTAAAATAATTATATTTTACTATTTATTTAAAGACTTTAAAATATATGACATTACTTACATAGTTAGCTGTCTTTGTAAGTAGAAAGTAATAAAACAAGATCGATATAGAATAAATCATACAAGAGATGAATTTTAAAGTAGTTCGACCCTAATTGTCTGTCTCCACGAATAAAAGAAAAATTTTATTATAAAACATAAAATTTACAAAGAGTCAAACATCCGATAAACAAACATTAAATTATAATTCCCGAAATAAATCTCGTTTCTACACTCCGTAGTGATCAAATACATGGAATTTCATTAATCATATAAACTCGGTGTTTTACCAAACTCTTCCTACATCCTACAAAACTCATTTCTCAAATAGAGACTTATAGGGTCTCTCACATAATTCTAAAGTTAAGACATACTCTATATATAGAGTCAATTATTTACTCACCAAGAAACCTTATTTTATAGGACTTATTGTCTAATATTTGTTGATTAAATAAAGTTAGCCCGTAAATAATTTTCAAGAATTAGAATTACATTAAAATTAATTTAATTACCAATTAAAATTAGACTCAATTCATAACATTTATACACGAAAATCTATTAAATATAAAATAAAATGTGTAATATTTTAGAGAAAAAAAGTAAATTATGCTTTTTGGTACTTGAATTGTAGGAAATTACACAACATGATGCCTGAAAAAGAAATGTACAATTACACCTAACCATTCTAATAATTCATCATATTAATCTAATTTTTTAATTTTGTCCCATCTAACAATTATAATTAGGTTTTGAAGGAGAAAATTAAAGGGTAAAAAGATTATTAATAGCAAGAAATTTGCCAGATTAAGCAGAAGATGATCACTCAGAAATTTGCCATTTTTAAGAAAATTTGTATAATATTTTCTTTTTTTCGATTTTCAATTAAAGTAAATATTTTCTTAATAAACCAAAAAAATAAGACATGTTATATTAAGATGGAGATTAAATATTTAATCAAATCATAAACATTTGAAGATTAATTTTACTAGAGCAAGTACATTTGGCCAGTTGGCCAAGCTGCTCATCTTTGTAATGCCCTTGGGCCTCAAGCCCAAATCACACGCATAAAATTTTTGACCTAGTTTAGCCCAATTCACATTAAATTTTATAAATCCATCAACGTTTCAAAATATAACGATAGGAAAATAGTTAATCGTTTACATGGGAGCTCCAATTTTAAAACAAAATAGTTAAAACATTCGACATGACTAAATAAATCCAAAATAAAAGTTACAGACATAAAATCAGGGGTCCTATGAATACATTGCCCGACAAGTCTAAGTATTGTACTCTTGATCACATCAATGAGCTGAAGTCCTATTCCGATAGGGCTCCTTCAATGCAAACTACAACCTAAAAACCTACGAACGAAAACAACGATTTCGAACGCTGAGCTCATAAAGCTCAGTAAATAAACATTTACTCTACCATGCTTCATACAAATCATAAACATAAGCATATAGCTAGAAAAGATGACATGGCAGTGAAACAAGTATGACATTAGCACAAATCATACACATATAACATAGCATCATAAAACACCTCATAACAATCATAACCACAAACCTGGAGTGAGACTCGATGCCATATAACATCAAGAATGTACACTCTAAGCGAAACTCGGGGCCACACAACATCGGAAACATACATTCTATACTCGGAATTCCCTCATCGAGTACCTTCGAATGAGACCTAGGGCCACATAGCGTTGGGAACATACATTCAGAAAATCTCTTACCGTGGTATTGCAACACTCTCACTGGGTATCTAGATCTCATCAACCAAGTGTCCACAAGGCACACAACAACATCTTATAACCATACCACCCTATAGTTGCTATCAACATATAAGCCACACAAGTCATTTACCGAGTTTTTAAGATTTATGTTCGAGTAGAAGGAAATTTCTCAAATTTTCAATTTACAACTCATTTCAGGCCATTAGAGGTTTATTGGAACGAACATTACAATTTTTCAGCCTTCCGAGTAAAAATCAGCATTTTGGGGCAGATTGCCAAATATGTATTGGTACTAACCCTCACGTATCGGTACGATACTCTTGGGTATTACTACTCATAGCGTACCCATATGAAATTAGCTTACTATAATTTTCTAAAGCTTTAGCGTACCGGTACAGATTGACCCGTACTAATACAAAAATATATGTCGTACCGGTCAGGTTGCATACCGTATTGGTACCCCCTTCATACTTCGCCTCAATGAAATAGTGTTCTTTGAATCCGAAACACTAGGGTACCGGTAATGGCCCCGTGTACCAGTACCGAAGCCCAGAAATGGCTTTCTATGCTCGAGAAATTATCTCTAAAGCCTTCAACTCGAACCCAACAACCCATTAAGTTAATCTTATAGTTTATGAGAGTCATTTAGGGTGGTTTACTAGTATTTTTACATGTTATTAACACTTAATCCTGAATTTACCATTAACAACTATTTTCAAGCATTTAAACACCCAAATCACCAAATCAAGCATACAAGGCAACATCTTTAGGATGTGCATGAAACAAAAGAGTTGGTAGTGTACTAACCTTCTTCCAAAACCTGAAAATGAGACTCTTTGTCACAAGCTTCAAGCCTTCCTTTTACCTTGAGCTTTGGAGTGCACTCCAACCTCTTTCACTACAAGAGATGTTGTAAAACGAATTACAACATTGTTGGAAGGTCAAAAGATAAAAAAAGAAAGAACTCTACAACAAGAAATGGAGTTAAATCCTCCATTGTCGCTCATCTTCTCCAACCTTCACCAAAAACCTATTTTCTTCATTTACCACCATTTTCAACAATTCTTACCTTAAAAGATAGATCCTTTGATGCTGGTTACAACTCCCTCGAGCCAAATTCTGAGATTATTACTCAAAATGACAAAGGTTGCATCTTTGTCTTTGGATCTTTGAAAAAAGATGAAGTAGAAGGAGATGGAAATGGTGTGGAGACAAGGGTGATATCACCCTTGTAGCTTTTCTTCAGGGCAATAAAACCAACCTTTCTTTCCTCCTCAAACATAAGGGAAATGACCCTTCTACCCCACCATCATTCTCCTATTCACCCACCAACTAGGGCAATCAAGCCCAACAACAAAAAGAAGGCCCACCAAGGCTCTTTTAAGCACCGAATGGGCCCCAAAACTCTACCCAACACGTATTGTCCACCACCCGGGTGAACCGACCATCAGATTTCGAAATTCGGGTCATTATAGTTCCCTTATATTAGGTCATTGGTTCTAGACCCACTAGAAGCACTCTCATTCCTTCCCCTAGAGTCCCTTATTCCCCTCTCTTCTAGTTAGGATTAGGATTAGATTTAGGATTTTTTAAAAAGAAAAGAAGATTAATTTTACTAGGCTTGTAAACGAAATGATCAAACACGAACGAGTGTATGTTCATGTTCGTTCGTTTAATTTTAAACAAACAAACAAATGAATATGAACAACTAAACGAACATAATTTCTTATTCATGTTTGTTCGTTAAGAAATATAGCTTGTTCATGTTCGTTCGTTAAAATGATAAACGAACACCGAGTATTGTTTAATTTTTTTCTCTTAATTCTTTAATATATGTTTATTAATTTTTTAAATATAAGACTTTTGTTTTGAAAAATAATAAATATAAATGGACACATGTGAATAAATTTAAACAAACGAATTGCCTAACGTTCACGAATGTAAATGAACGGATACGCCCTTTGTTCGTGTTCATTCATTTAAGTAAACGAACATAAAATCTTGATCATGTTCGATCGTTTAATAAATAAACAAACTTTCTGCTGAACGGTTCACGAACTGTTCGCTAAACGTTCAGTTCGTTTACAGCCCTATATTTTACACAATTCTACTAATTTACTCTATAAAAACTAAAATCTAATTCCTAACCTGAAACCATAAATCTTATATTCTAATCGTAAACCCCAAATCTTAAACCCTACAAACAGAATAATTTTCCACATAAAAATCCAAGAAACTTAACAATTTTTTATGTGGTTGTTATTGTTGGTTCCACATCTTTCCACTTGAACAAACCCTTGCTAACTGAATCATTAAGATCCTTAAGCTAACCCAAATACAGCAGTTTTGTTAACTGTCCTTTCCGAGTTTGATATACCATTGATAGTAGACGGTAACTTGCACCTGATTTTTAACACCCACCTTTTAACCCGTGACGGAACTATGTAATAGTTGATGTCCTCGTCCCCAATTTTTATTATATGTGGATATTTATTTATTTAGACCCTGATTTTAATTTATTTAAATTTTATCTCTTATTTTAATGATTATTTATATTTTGTTCCCTAAGTTTAATTTTTAACTCACACCTTTTTTTAGTCCATGTTATATTGATGTGGCCATTGACTTGTACTCTCATTTCCCACCTTCTAATTCAGGGCTTTCAGAGCCCAAGTTAGGGCCTCGCTGGTCCATCAGGATGCCCACATGCTATCATTTGGGTATATGTTCAATTCCTCTGTATACACACATAATCTTCAATCATTTTGGTTTGGGCCAATGAACCCGCCGAAAGTAGGTCGATACACTCGGTCAAAAGTTCTTTCTGAAATTTAAGAGGATACGGATAAAAATATAGAAAATAATTTGCTACATAAGTTTGTGTAAACTAAAGTTTGACACCGAAATACAATTTTCTGACTCCCTCGTGATTATACTATAATACCAATGACTTGTTCTTCAAAATGCCAATTGGAGATGTAGTATGTTTGGTCCTTGTGTATTCCTTGGGCTATGGTTTAAATAAGCTTATGTGGATACTTAGAATAAAATCCATGCAAAATATAGAGCACCTTCTAGACTTAGTTCGACCACTCCCCTAATATTCATTTCATGCTTTAGAATAAAGAGCTTTATTTTCCGACTTTGGCAAAGTTTTCTTGACTTGGATTTCAACAGCACACAAGCCTGACCTCACACATTAAGATTCTACTTTAGGCTAGTTCATTGTGGTCCAACCATTGTAGCCATAGCCACCCACTCGGTACAGCCGTACAGCCAATTGTTATGATGATGGGGCCACATTCTCGATGCGCCCAATGCATTATCATTATGACTAAAGAATCTTTCTAGCTAATCGGATAGTTCTCATAGTTTGAAGTCATTGGATCCAGAAGCAAGTCAAAACCTTAACTAGGTATCAATAACTGATGGATCAAGTAATAAGGAGTTTAATGTTTTTCAAGTAAGATTTTGGACTTCGTTGTCGGAAGAGTTTTACCACGTATTTAAGAGTTTGATCTGACTTGACTTTAGATATAATCGAAATTTATATAACTATCACACAATGATTGTCTTATTTTAAAAGGGAAAAGAACTAAAGGTGAACATTAAACTAGGAAAAAGAACTAAAAATGAATGTTGGGTAGTTGAGTTTTGATGGTCACTAGGACTTTTTAAGGTTTTTGAAAACTCCAAAAAGCAAGAAATAATCATTCCATATCCAAAATGGGTGTTGAGTTGATTTGCACTCAACCGCTTTGAGATGCTTCAAAATCTTCAAATCTCCCCATTAATCCAATTGAAAAGGACCTAAAGGGTAGTTTGTAGACTTAGCGCAAAAGGATTCCTATATATGTGTTTCTATTGGGAGAGAGAATGTGATGTGTTCACCCATATCTTGTATTACACACCCTAGAAAAAGAATTCTTTCATTGCTTCCCCCTTTCTTATTGGCTCATCCTTATTGGGTTTTTTTTTATTGATTCAACATTGGAATAATGATCTCTCTTTAGCTTTATTCCTACAACACTACTGTAATAACCCATTTTTGTCTGGGCAAAGACTCAAATCAACCCGCAACCCTAATTTACCCAAACCACAAATCAAACCGAAACCTTAAAAAAGAAAAATCTAGATCTAAACCTAAACCAAAATTAACCCTAAACCTACACCCTTTGTCAGCAAAACCTTCCCCATCACCAAACCGAGCCACCATATCCAAGCCCATGCCCCTATCTCATTCAAATAATACCTTAAAATCTAGATCTCTCTGTCAATGTAGATATGCAATAAAATAATAAGAGTAGTTGGCATTTTATATTATAAAAATGGGCGTTATAAACCCATAAAAAATCAGAGTTTGAAGGGGCGGTTATTGAAAAAAAACAGAGAGAATTTAGGGGGTTTGAGATCTGAAAAAATAGAGAGAAAAGAGAGGATTTCAGATCTGTAATTAGAGGGTTTCAGATTCGAGAAAAAAGTTTGTAAGAAATTCGAAATCAACACAAGAAGGTTGAGGGTTTTTTTTCGAAATCAAATTTGTCGGTTTCATTTTATTTTTTTATTATTTCGAAACAAATCAAAAAAAAAGAGAAAGGAAGATCGAAGCTTACCGATCATCAGGCCGCCGTGCTTCCGCCATGAGGCCACCGTGCCGAGAAACGACACACTGATGAGTGGCGCCGCCGCTGTTCGAATGAGAGAAGAGAGATTGAGTAAAAATGTTAGGGTTTTATTAAATCGGTTTGAAAAAAATGGGTAATAACCCTTATATTTGCACCAGCTCTAAAACGGTGCCGTTTTGAGGCCCCGACCCGCAGTGACCCGGAAACCCGGGGAGGATCCGCATTTTAACGCAATAGTTTAATTTCTTACTTGGTCCCTAGACTCTTTCCCGCTTTCGACTTCTGACCGGGGTTAATTTCTCTTTTGGTCCTTCTAGTTTGTTTTGTGTTTTTAATATCGTCCTTTTTTACCTTTTTTCTTTCTTTTTTAGCTCTTAATTTTTGTTTTATTTTAATTTAGTCCCTCTATTTTATCATTTAATTTCCGGTCTTTAATTTCTGTTAATTTATATTTATTTCTTTAAGTTTCACATGTTGTTTATTTTAGTCCCTTTTTATGTTATTTATGCCATGTACATAATTAATCCATGCATTTTAGTCCTTACATGAGGTTTTATAGATTAGCTTAGTTCATGTATTATTATCATTATTATTACTATTATTATTATAATATATTATTATTATACTAGATAGTTTATTTATATTAATATCATATACAAGATACATATATACATGTTTTTTTTTACCATGGGTCGTTTTTTATATAATATTTATTCTATGTACATATTTATATTTTATAGATATAAGGTTTTATGTATTTTTAAAATAATGTATAATATTTTGTTTAATTACAATATATATAAATAATAACAAATACTTGTTTTTGTGAATATACATATAGATATATATAAACCACTAATTTTAAACATATATAGGTATATTTCTTTTGATAAATATAAATATTAAATATATTTTACCTTAATTATTATATTTTTAAGTTAGATTAATATTTATGTATGTTTCATATTAGTATTTTATTTATGTTAGTATTTATTTATATGTTTATCGCATTGTATTTATTCATGTTTGTCATGTTTTAAGTTGCATTTTAGATATATTATTGTCAATGCGATGCCCTTTTATTCGAGCGTAAACGTGGCCAATATCAAGCTTAGTGATGGTGTTCTTTCGGTTTACTCTCGAATAACAGGGCCTTTAAAATCTACTCGCGCTTATAACCAAATTTTAATTTAATCGTCACTTTAATCCGAAAAGTTTAATATTAATAAAGCGGTAATTATTAAAGTGCCAATTTTGGGCGGTGTGGGAATGCTAATCCTTCCTCATCCGTAACCGATTCCCGAACCTGATATTTTTAAAATCCCTGGTTTTTATGGTGCCCGACCTACCTTAGTGGCCGCTGGCGACTCCATTTTTAAAATAATACGGTTTTTTTAAAACCCCAATAGAAGACATTTTTAAAATACTCAAAAAACCCCAAACACCTTAAAACCTCGTTCGTTTTTTAGCTCGAAAAAGGATCGGTACAGATGGCGACTCCACTGGGACATTTTTTTTGTTTTCAAAAATAAAAGAGAGTCGAGCTTTTTAAATAATTATCGTTTTACTAATATTGGAAATTCTGGATTAAAGTGACTATTAAATTAACATTTGGTTATAATTGCGCGTTTATTTTAACGCATTTAAAATTTGGCATATAAACCCGTCCTTTTAAGTGGGGGAAAACGCTAGTGCTTTCGTGTTGATATCGTTCCTCCGTATGGGCCTAGCAAGTACCTTCGGGGCTCGAGTACCTTATGCTTTGGTGAGGATATCATTCCTTCGTATGGGTATAAGCGAATGGGTCCCCCTGAGTTGAACCCGGTTGAAATGAGCCTATAATGGGTAATGAACGGGGGCCTTGCTACCCTTAGTAGGGGACATCAAGGACAATTCGTGTGCTTCTTAGCCCCAAAACTGCATGTAGAGAATATAGAAAGCCCACCCTTTTAGAGCCATGCGGATAACTTAGGTGTTTTAGATGGGATAAATAGGATTGCTCTGCTTGTTGCCTTATCTACTTCGTTTTTTTATCTATGTATCTATTGAGTTTATTCGGTACTAACTCATTTCTTTTTTTGTTTTGTTTTTTTTACTTTACACATACTTTTGTTTCATTAGCATTGCATGACATAAAGGTGTTGGTTCAAGTGGTTTGTCCGATCAGAAATCTTTCATTTTTACCTTATTTACTTTAATTTATTCATTTGATTATTTTAATTCCAAACTGACCCATTTTTTGTGATCACATCATAATTAAATCTATTCATCTTTGCATTAACTACATGACATATCATAACATTTTAATTTTTGCATTCTACTAGCATGAAATGCTGATTCACGACTGGTTCTCAATTTGAAAAATTATCACCGGGAGAAAATCTAGCACTCTAGATATCAAGGCAACATTCAAAGTTGCAAATGAATCCCGTGAGTTCGGAAGTTAAGCCACGAGAACTATTTTTGAATCAGTACTTTCACATCTAATACATGCATTTTGCATTTACATGCATACATTTTGAAAATTTTAAAGTCGGTCCTCGGGTTACCCCATTAGATACAACAAAGTTGGTCGACCTAGCACCTTACATAACCTTTTACAAGAGCCTGATCTTGGGGCATGTCCACAAGTACCCTCCATATCTTTTACAAACTGTGTGCCTCTAACAAGGCCCCAGTCTGGGGCATTCTTTGCCGAAGTCCAGTCTTCGTTGCTGAGTTGAACTTTTGCATCCCTGAAATGTCTACATCAACCACGGTTTGCAAAACTTCACCTAATCCAAAAAAATGATGAGCTGCCATGAACCAACTTATGAACCCAACTTAGGGGGAACAAAATGTGCTCCAGGGTTTCAAATCTGCTACAAGAATATTCTCAGACTATGGCATAGAACGAACAAAATGTTAGGGCATGCACCCAGATGAAAGATCCAAAGAAATGTGATCGAACTCAAGAACAGGTTGGGGCACCGCTACATACAAAAGACCAAGATCCTGACAGGGCCAGTGAAGAGTCAGGGGCATCCCATTGAGAGCCAGCAATCATATCACATTCATGCATTTAGTTGCATTCATGTGTCATACATCTAGATTCAGTGCATACACTAAAGTCACCTTGCATTTAGGATAGACACATGCATTTAGGCATAATATTCATGCTTTTTTTATTGTACATACAAACATATTCGAAAAAGAGATCTAACATCCTCAACATAGGGGCAATTACGATGGTCAACCTTAGTCTTGGAGGAGGCTGGGCACACACAAAAAATGGATGTTAAAATATCTAAATAAAAGGTATCAGTGGCAAAATCTTGGAACAATTACTGACAAATATTTTTCCTTTGTAGGATTTTATTCATCCGACGATGGTGTGACAGATGTTAACATTTTCCCGACTTTCACTATTGCCAACCGAAATTATTTCTAGATCATGCCCTCTTTGATAGAGAAGCCGAGTAATTTTTTTCCAGACATTGCTTCACTGTCAATGGTACATCAATTCAACATCTTGCAAATCACGCATCCGTCAGTGGTGGTACGCCGACTTAATTAGATCTAACCTCCGTCGGTGGTATTGTAGATCAAATTTTCCATCTAGATCATATCTCTCCGTCGATGGTGTAGTGGATCTCATATGTTGTTGATCTAGTCTCTTCGTCAGTGGTGTAGCAGATCAAAACCCATCCAGATCTTGCTTCTTCGACAGTGTTGCAGCTAGACCAAACTTTTCTTCAGAATTCACCTTTTTCGTTACAGCTGTAAAAAAAGAGGAGAAAATTCAAAAAAGAGAAAAATTAAAAAAAACAAAACAAAAACAAAGAAACAAAAATCAAATCAAAAGTCAAGTTGTCATCATTCACCGATCTTGCTCTTCCGTTGATGGTATGGAAAGATCTAAATTACTGAAATTCAGTCATCCTCCTCTGTTGATGGTGTTGGGAACACATTTGAGATTTAATTCATCGACATCTAGATCCATTAAAGAAAATGTACTTTCTTGCTTTTAGTATTTATGGGATGGTTATAATGTATGTAGAAAAATGGGAAAGTGCATATTCTTGGGATGTGTGCTACTATTAGAAATTTGGACTCGAAGTTATCTGTGGGATCTGAAATATTCACACCGAATGTGCCTCACAACCTTCTCTCCTATAAAAACCTTTTTGGAAGAATACCAGGCTAAGACTATGACTAAAGACCAATGGAAGTCGGGTTTCCAAGATCTTCGAGATGACACTGTAAAATGGAATATACCATAGTTAATTTTGAGTAATTTCATCTACCGTTATGGAAAATATGATTGGTACCCTTGCCCGGAATATAGGGAGGGATCGGATATTTTCATTTGCTTGTGGCACGACAGTATGGTTCGATGCAGTTTATTCCTGCCACTCACGGTTTGAGTACATCCAGTTTTGAACATAAGGGCGATGGCTACAAAACGAAGATCCAAAAGATGAACTATTATTAGAAGAACATATACATGGCCGAGGTTTATAATTCACCTATCACTCCGGGATACGAACAGTGGAGGCTCGTCCGGATCAATGATGCCATCCTTTCTGTGAACCCAAGAGTTGTCCGAACCTTAGAAAAACATATGGAAGACGCTCCATTTGGAAAAGGCTAAAAGAGCCTATCAGAATAAAATATGAATTCTAGAAAAACGTATCGCCGACTTAGAAGCAGCAAATTATATAGCCTCGGTAGATATATAAAAATACCAACGACAAGAGAAAGATTTCTTAAAACAAAAGAAGATTCTCGAAGCAGACCATGAAGATCTGAGGAAAGATATTTCAGAGTTAAAACAGAACTTGCGGAGAAATGGTTTGGGTACCACCGCTAAAGAATTGACTACTAAGTTGTTGAAAGAAATAAAGCGGGCTGAAGTCTATGCTCAGAAATATGAAGTTGGCCAGAAATAGGCAGAGAAAAAAACAAAGGAGCTGGATACTGTTACTCAAGAATTGGCTGACAGTCAAATTGAGAATCAGAAAGTAAGGGCTTAGAATGAGGAATTTGAAGCCCAAATTCTGCACTTGGAAGAACTCTTACAAGAGTATCACAATCAAGACAATGTTGCTACCCTAAGCCTTGCACGAAAGGAAAATGAGTTGCTAAAGGCCAAGGTCACCAAACTCGAGAACACTCTTTGTGACTACAAAGAGATACTCGTATCTTTTGAATGAGCCTTACAGGAAGATAATCGTCGAATAGTATATGGAATGCAGCAGGCTGGTCAGCTAATCCGAGATTAACATAGGGCAATGATAGATGTTATGGTACAAGCACAGAAGGTAGCCCAATAAATCCAAGGCTTGGCTAGAGAAGCCCATGAGCTACGTGCACGTGTCAGTCCAGAATCTGAGTTGGGATCTCGAGTGTGCGCTCTAGTTCAAGATGTTAAAACTTTATGGATAGAAGCTAGCCGTTATACGTAAACGCATTATCTTTGCTTTTTGTAATCAGACTTCTTATTCTAATGAAAGTCTTTCTAAGGACTACTTGCAAATCAACACTGCATTTGCATTCATTCTAACCATTTAGTTGTACATTATAATTCACATACATTATTAAGAATAACTAAATTGATTATGAAAATATCATGGCAGAAAGAAAGTTTAAGCTCACATCACAATCATTGCACATCGATACAGTACCCGTTTACAAACGAAAAAAATGAAAAACCGAGTGGCTAAATTAGAACAAGGCCAAAAAGACTTGGAAAACTGCTTGGATAAAGCTGAGCAAAACATCAGCGAACGGATCGCCAAATCGCAAGAAGCAATTCTAGCCCAAATATCTAATTTGCTCGAAAAAGATAGAAATGATATCACAGAGGAACCATAGGGTATTGCATTTCACAACAGGGTTCAATCGTATACACCAATCCCCGAAAAAAAGGCACATGTCAGCACCATCGGGATATCTGCCAACTAACAAGAAGGAGTAGCCACAAAACGACCAATTAACTTGGAAGCGAGCTATGAAGAAGAAGTGTCAAACCTCGACTTAGTAGAAAAGACCAAGGCGAAAATAGAAAGCAAATATGAAGAGAAATTTTATCTTTTCGAAGAACAATTCAGAGCCATACAAGGGGAAAAGAATAAGGGAATGAGGCTAGTGACTTGAGACTTGTTTTTGACATGGTTCTCCCACCAAAATTTTAGACCCCAGAATTTGACAAATATGATGGGACCACTTGCCCCTCTGCACATATAACCATGTATTGTCGGAAGATGGCACCATTCATAAAAATGAGAAGCTACTGATTCATTGCTTCTAAGATAGTCTGAATGGGTCTGCTATCCGTTGGTACACGTAACTCAAAAGAAATAATGTCAAGACATGGAAAGATCTCTCCTGAGCCTTTATTGAGCATTACAAACACGTTTCTGATATAACCCCTAGCCGAGCTATGTTAGAGGGAATGGAGCAGCGTTTGAATGAAAGCCTGCGTCAATACGCTCAGAGGTGGCATGATGTAGCAGCCCAAATTCATTCGCATATCCTTGAGCACGAGATTACTCCAATGTTTGTGAACACATTGAAATGAATGTTGTTTGATCGTCTGATCAATAATACTGCTCAAACTTTTGCTGACTTGATAAGGACCGGGGAGTCAATTGAAATAGCAATAAAAACTGGAGGGTCGACAGCGGAGAAAGCCCTTGGAAGCATTATAAGAGGAATGATAATGAAGTAAATACTATCAACACTTATAATGTCCCGGCAAACTTCACCATTTCTCAACCGCAGATATCTACCAGAAATTCGCATAATACAAACAAGAAGGAGAGTAGAACCCCCAAGAAAGAAAATGACAAAATGTCTTTCATACCCCTCCCAATATCATACAAAGAGTTGTATTCTCAACTGCATAAGGCTAACCTGATTCGTCCATATATTGTTGAGCCATTCAAGCCTTCTTTCCCTGCATGGTATGACGAGAATGCTCACTGTGATTATCATGTTGGAGTTCTAAGACACTCAACAGAGAACTGTCTTACCTTCAAGAAAATTGTCCAGAATTTAATAAACACATGAGTTTTGAAATTTGATGACCCGAGTGTAGCTGCCAACCCATTACTAACCATGAAGGGAATACCATCAATGCAATAGAAGATGAGGGTAATAGAAGAGCTAAATAATACATAACCGAGGTCAAATCTCCTCTCAGATGTGTCTTTCAACAATTGTGCATGGCGCGCATGATAGAGAAAGGGATAGAAATAATGCGTAAAAGGTGTGGACCCTACCGTGAATACCACTAGGAGTTAGGACATGAGATCCAACATTGCGAGCAGTTCAGGCAGTTGGTCCAAAAAATGATAGACAATAAGGAAATTGAATTCTTTGAGAAAGACGAAGAGAAGAAAGATATGGATGTTTGCACTTCAGATAACTCTAATGTCCAGTATAGTGCAAGCAGGACATTGGTCATCTCTGCTAAACCAAAAGAGAATAACTCGCCCTAGGAAGGAAGTACCAAAGTAGCCCCCAAGATTACCATTTTTGCACCAGCCCCATTCTCGTTCAAAGATACACGAAAAGTTCCCTAGAACTATGCCACTCATATTTCTGTAACAGAAGGGCTAGGATCACAGAAAGATGAAGAGTTGCCTATTAAAGGGGCCGCCCATAAAAAAAAGCCTAACGAAGCAGGAACTGAAGTTGTGAATGAAGTGGGACACTTTACAAAAAATGGTCGGTGCTATTCGTCCAGGACATCAAAAGTAGCAAAAGCCAAAAGAGGGGAAGGCGAAACTGAGCTCGAAAGAACATTTGGTGAAGAGTCTCCACCAAAAATAAATGGGCCGGTGACTGAAGCACAGACGCAGGAGTTCCTAAAGTTCTTAAGGCACAGTGAATACAACGTCGTTGAGCAACTTCGAAAGCAACAAGCTAGAATTACGGTACTTGAATTACTCTTAAGCTCAAAGAAACACCGTGATGCATTAATGAATGTGTTAAACCAAACTTTCGTTCCAGAAGACATCTCTGTAGCTAAGTTAGACCGGATAGTAGGTCATATCGCTGCGAATAATTATATCACATTTAGTGATGATGAGATTCCAGAATGGGGTACAGGATCCACTAAATCTTTAAATATTACCACTCACTGTAAAGGGTATGTTTTGCCCGGAATACTTATTGACAATGGATTTGCACTAAATGTGTTACCATTAGCCACTCCGCGAAGGTTACCGGTGGATAGTTCCCACAAGAAGCTATGCCACAACTCAGTGAGAGTTTTTGATGGTACTCAAAGAGAAGTGGTCAGAAAGATTGAGATACCCATGTTGATTGGGCCGATAGAATACGTCGTTGAATTTGTGGTGATGGACATCAAGCCAACTTATAATTGTCTACTATGGAGGCCTTGGATTCACTCTGCTGGGGTAGTCCCTTCATCATTACACCAGAAGTTAAAATTTATGAACGAAGGAAAGCTGATCAGTGTGGGGGGTGAACAGGAAATTATTGGTTCAATTACAATTGATACTCCTTACATCCAGAATGATAAAGATGTTGTAGAATGTTCTTTTCAAGCTTTAGAATTCGTGAATGCCATATTCGTTGCAGAAGGAAGTGAGATCCCATATCATAGGCTGTCTAATTGTACTAAGATAACCGTTGGAGAAACCTTAGGCCGAGGAGCTAAGGTTGAAAAGGGACTTGGGAGAAATTTGCAAGAAACCTCACATACAAAATTAGTCATTATCAAGAACGACCGATTCAGACTCGACTACAAGCCTAGCATGTTGCAAAAAAAGGAGGAGTACAGAAGGAAAGAAGAACAAAGAAAGGCCATACTCAAAGGAGAAGACATTCTATGGAGACCGATATCATTTCCTCACTTGAATGATGTTTTTGTGTTTAGAGGAATCGTCAACCCCGAGGAAAAGATACAAGAGGTGCTCCAGGAAAGTGACAAGTTCAAAGAGGAAGAAAAACTCAATGAGTCTCTAGAAGGAATAATGGCTAATATGATAACTGAAGATAAAGAAGACAACAAGATTCTGGCCAGAATCCACCCCTATTTCCCAAGAAAAACACTCAATAATTGGAGCAATATTGATATACTTGTAGTTTCTAGGGCAAAATCAAAGTAATGCTCTGAACCAACCCTTTTTGCTCGTGCCCGCAAGCATGAGGGATCTTTTGTATAAGGGCTACTATGTTAATCTACTTAAGGATGCAATGAAAATGATGTTTTCTATGTTAATCAAACGGTAAACATTTCATACATTCGTTCTTCTCCATTTCATACAAACATTTATTCTTCATCCAAACAATATATTTCTCTTTATACAGGAACCATACTATTAACTATATGAATGAGCTCGAATCTGACTCTGAGGTTGATTTCGAACAGCCTAAGTGTTTGGCAGAAATAGAGGAAGAGGAGATGGAGTACGAAGTTTCAGAAGAGTTGGCAAGGCTAATGGCAAGCGAGAAAAAGCAAATCTTGCCTAACCAAGAAGAAATAGAGACCTTAAATTTGGGAAATGGTGAGGAAAGGAAAGAGGTAAAAATCGGTGTGATCCTTTCACAAAAAGCTAGACATGATTTGATAGCCCTACTTCAAGAATTTAGAGACATGTTTGCTTGGACCTACCAGGATATACCAGGATTAAACATATATATAGTGGTGCATAAACTGCCAATAAAACCAGAATGTAAGCCGGTACAATAAAAGCTCAAAAGAATGAGGGCAGATATGCTGTTAAAAATTAGAGAAGTCGTAAAAAATAATTTGATGTTGGTTTCTTGAAAGTTTCCAAGTACCCATAGTGGGTTGCAAACATAGTTCCCGTACCAAAGAAAGATGGGAATCTTAGAATGTGTGTCGATTACAGATACCTTAATAAGGCAAGTCTTAAAGATAATTTTCCATTACCTTACATAGATACGCCGGTGGATGGCACAACAAGACATTCATGGTTTTCTTTTATTGATGGTTTTTCGGGGTACAATCAGATAAAAATAAATCTGAAAGACATAGAAAAAACCACATTTGTGACCATGTGGGGCACTTACTGTTATAAAGTAATGCCATTTGGACTTAAAAATACCGGAGCAATTTACCAAAGAGCGATGGTGACCCTCTTTCATGACATGATGCAAAAAAAGATCGAGGTGTACGTAGATGATATGATTGCCAAGTCTCGAACGGAGGAGGAACACATTCAGAATCTGAAGAAGCTTTTCCAAAGATTAATAAAATATCAGTTGAAGCTCAACCCAGCCAAATGTACCTTTGTAGTGTCATCGGGCAAACTCTTGGGATTTATGGTCAGCATAAGAGGTATCGAGATTGATCACAATAAAATAAAAGCTATACAAAATCTTCCCCCACCACGTACACAAAGAGAAGTTCGAGGATTTTTGGGGAGATTAAATTATATATCTCGATTCATCTCTCAGTTGACTAATAAATGTGATCTTATCTTTAGATTGCTTCAGAAAAATAACCCTGGAGAATGGAATAAAGAATGCGATGAGGCTCTAGAAAAGATCAAGACTTATTTGATGAATCCTCCGATCTTGGTGGCACCAGAACCAGATAGACTGTTGATCATGTACCTGACCATCCACGAGAATTCAATGGGGTGTGTACTAGGGCAACACGATAAGTCTGGAAAGAAAGAATGAGATATCTACCATTTAAGCAAGAAGTTTACCAATTGTGAAACACGATATCCACCAATTCAGAAATTATGTTGTGCTCTAGTGTGGGCTACAAAAAGACTCCGACAGTACATGTTGTATCACACTACTTGGTTAATATCCAAGTTAGACCCATTGAAGTTCTTCAAGGAAACACTTGATCTGACTGGAAGGATAGCCCGTTGGCAAATGTTGTTGTCGGAATTTGACGTTGTCTACGTAAGCCATAAAGCAATAAAAGGAAGCACCATAGCTGATTTCCTAGCCAGTTGCGCCTCAGATCATTACGAACCTTTAAGCCTTGACTTTTCTGATGAAGACCTAATGTGCATCACAACCAAAGAAAAATAGGTTACAAAAGAAAAGTCATGGAAACTCTATTTTGATGGGGCCTCTAATGCCTTGGGACACGGAATAGGGGCAGTATTAATTTTACCAGATAATGTCTACTACCCATTCACAAGTAGACTAGAATTTTTTTGCACAAATAACATGGCTGAGTATGAGGCATGTATTATGGGATTACGAGCGGTAATCGAAAGAAAAATTAAGACGCTACAAGTTTTTAGAGATTCATCTCTTGTCATTTATCAGCTTCACGAAGAATGGGAAACGAGAGACCCAAAGCTAGTTAAATACTACTATCTAGTCCAAGAATTGATCAAGGAATTTGAAAATGTTAGTTTTACTTACCTTCCAAGAGAAGATAACCAGATGGCAGACGCTTTAGCGACGTTGGCAGTAATGTTCCAAGCAAACACAAAGACAAAAATGAAGTATATACAAATGCAAACCTTTGAGATGCCCGCCCATTGTTACAATCTAGAAGAAGAACTGGATGAAAATCCATGGTACCATGATATCTTGCAATATATCAAATTCCAAACCTATCATAAAGAAGCAAGCGAGAATAACAAAATGACTATTAGAAGAATGGCGGCAGGATATGTCATAGATAGTGAGATTTTGTACAAGGGGGCAAAGACCAAGTACTACTGATATGCGTTGATGCGCAAGAAGCAAATAATATTATCTCAGAAGTACACGACAGGCTATGTGGGACACATGCCAACGGCTTTTCAATGGCCTGAAAAATTATGAGGTATGGCTATTACTGGACAACCATGGAAGGAGATTGCATTGACTGTGCCAAAAGATGCCATAAATGCCAGACATATGCCGATAAGATTCACTCACCACCATCACTACTACATACTGTGAATTCACCATACCTTTCGCGATGTGGGGAATGGACGTTATTGGGTAGATTTACCCGAAGGCCTCTAACAAACATCGCTTTATCCTAGTGGCCATCGACTATTTCACTAAATGGGTAGAAACAACCTCTTATACCAGTATCACGAGGGCGATAGTCTGCAAGTTTATAAAAAAATATATTATCTGCCAGTATGGTTTGCTTGAAAGGATCACCACTAATAATGCCACCAATTTGAATAACCAAATGATGACCGAAGTGTGTGAACAGTTCAAGATAACACACCATAACTCCACCACATATCGTCCCAAAATGAATAGAGCAGCGGAGGCAGCATATAAGAACATCAAAAAGATCATAGTAAAAATAACAGACACTATAAAAGACCGACATGAGAAGCTACCATTTGCCTTGTTTACCTACCGGACGTCCGTACGTACATCGATAGGGGCAACACCGTATTCCTTGACTTATGGCACAGATGTCGTACTGCCTATTGAAGTAGAAATCTCGTCGCTTCAGATTTTTTGAATGAAGTAAAATTAGACGAAGCCGAATGGATACAAGCTAGGTTTGATCAGTTGAACCTAATTGAAGAGAAGAGATTGAAAGCTATTTGCCATGGACAGATGTATAAAAAATGATTGACACGGGCATATGACAAGAAGATTCGCCCGAAAGAATTCTGAGAGGGGGATCTAGAGCTGAAAAAGATCTTACCAATACAGAAAGACTCTCGTGGGAAATAGATGCCGAATTAGTAATGGCGTATGTCATAAAAATGGCATTTTTTAGAGGAGCATTGATATTGGAAAAGATGGACGGGAAGACGTTGAGCAATCCAGTAAACTCAGATTCTGTCAAAAAATACTACGCTTGAAGAAAGAAAAAAAAGGAAAATAAAAGAAAAATAAAAAGGGGCTCAAGGTGAAAACCCGAAAGGGCATCTTGTGACCAAACGGAGGATTTGAGTTGAAAACCCGTAAAGGGCAGCTCAAATAAATTTAGAAGTTGAGCATCCGGTGAACAAACCATCTCCAAGAAGTCAAATATTTCAAAAAGAAGCTTCAGGCAAAGAGATTATATTTCGGTCCACAGACTCGCGCATCATTCTTATAGTAAATGTTTATGACCCTGTATTTTACTTTCCTCTATGTTTGTCACGACCTTTTGAACTACTAATAAAATAAATCATTTCACCCTTCAATTGTTTTCATGAGAATCCTGCAAGTAGTTTGACATATATTTATAAAAAAAAAGCAAAAGATTTCTTAGCATTACTATGACCTAGCCTTGAAAGTGCAGGCGGACCATAGAAGGACTGACTTTGATAAAGGCTCATTCGAAAAGAAATTGCAGGCTCCAAAATGTAGTTTGATCGAGAATCCATAAGAGAAGACGCTTTAAAGTAGGCTCCCACACAAAAATAAGGAAAAGAAAAAGAAAAGAAAAGAAAAAGAAAAGAAAAAAAAGGAAAAAAGAAGAAGAAAAAGTCAGAAACAAAAGGGGAAAGGTTAACTGATTGAACCCGTATGTGAGATGAAGTATCGTTACTCCGGAAAGAGAAAAAGTGAAGATGAAGCAATCAATGAAAATCAAGATTGCGCGCGAGGTGGAGACATAAATGATAACGAGATATCATTATTCATGCATCATATAGATGGACATCCTTAATATTAGGAGCATGATAACTCGCGTTATTCAAGTTTCTTGTCTATTTTCATGACAGATGCTCAAGAATGAGAGGAAGATCATATTTTTATGCTTCGCATCGGAAAAAGCAACTCTCAACAAAGATTCAATAATTTTTCATACTAAAATGTTTGTGATTTGATGCCTTTGACGGTTAGAAATCAGGGCATCCTTTAAGGTTTTTCAGTCTTCACCTTTTATGGAAGTGATGAAAACTTTTCGGTAATCTTGTGACGAGATACCCTTTCATGCCTATGACGATCAAAAATCGGGGTATGATCTTTCAGTCTTTGGCTTTCATGGAAGCAATGAAAATCATGCGGTAGTTTTGAAGCAAGTTACACTTTGATGTCAAGACGGTCAGAACCCGGGCATTCTTTCAATTTTCCAGTCTTCAACTTTCACGGAAGCAGCAAAAATTTTCTAATAGTCTCACAGCGAGATGTCATTTTGATGTCAAGATGGTCAGAACCCGGGCCATCCTTTTGATTTTCTTATCTTTGGCTTTCAGGGAAAGCGGGGAAATCATGTGACAATCTCAAAGTGAGTTATTCTTTTGTGCCTATGACAGTCAGAAACTGGGGCACACCATCTAGGGATTTTGCAAGCTTTAGCATTCGGGGAAGTAGCAAAAATCTTCTAGTCGTCTTGCAACAAGGTACCATTTCATGCCTATGACGATCAAAAATCAGGGCATGATCTTTCAATTTTCCAGTCTTCAACTTTCATTGGAAGAAGCAAAAATCTCCCAGTAGCCTTATAGCAAGATATCCTCTCATACCTATGACGATCAAAAATCGGGGTATGATCTTTCAATTTTTCATGCCTATGACGATCAGAAACCAGGGCACACCATCTAGGGTTTTGAAAGCTTTAGTGTTTAGGGAAGTAGCAAAAATCTTCTAGTCATTTTGCAACAAGATACCATTTCATACCAATGACGATCAGAAATTGGGGTATGATCTTTCAATTTTCCAGTCTTCAGCTTTCATTAGAAGAAGTGAAAATCTCCCGACAGTCTTGTAGCAAGATATCATCTCATACCTATGATGATCAGAAATCGGGGTATGATCTTTCCAATTTTTGTGCCAATGACGGTCAGAAAATGGGGCACACCATCTAGGGATTTTGCAAGCTTTAGTGTTCGAGGAAGTAGCAAAAATCTTCTAGTCATCTTGCAACAAGATACCATTTCATGCCTATGACGATCAGAAATCGGAGTATAATATTTCAGTTTTCTAGTCTTTTGCATTCATGGAAGTAATGAAAACTTTCCAGTAATCTTGTAGCGAGATACCCTCTCATGCTTATGACGATCAGAAATCGGGGCATGATCTTGTAATTTTCTAGTCTTCATCGGTTTGGAAAATAGTAAATTCTTTCGGCAGCAAGGTATCATACTTATGACGATTAGAAATCGGGGTATGATCTTTAAATTTTTTAGTCTTCAGCCTTCTGCAAAGAACGAAGACTCGTACCACTGGAAAGCCTCCTAACTCCAAGATTTTGTCTTCTCAATAGAGCATTGCGGTTCGAAGAATTCAAGAGAGCGGTCGGTGCAGATCAACTGAGGATCAAGATAGCGGACAGTGTCAAAGAAGAACCCTCAGCCTACCCGGACCAAAATGGTCACTCATTTGTCTTTGCTCTATCCATGTTACACAACGATGAGCAAAGAGAGTCAACTGTAGTGACCCATTTCAGTCCAGCCCAAATCCAGACCCACACCCAATTTATTTTATACAAAACCAAAACCCAATACCCAACAGCCCAAACCTAGAATAACCCTAAAAAATTAAAACCCTAGTTTAACCTAATCAAACCCTAGCCTTATCTAGCCGTCACTGCCACCGGCCACTTGCCCACGTCGGCCACGCCGCACTGCTCCACCGCCCGAGCCGCCATTTTCAGATCTGCAAAAATCAAGAGAAATTAATTAGATCTAAAAAGAAATTAATCAAGTTGAGTTTTTTATTATTTTTTAAATATGTAACTTGTAATCTGAAATAGGGTTATAAAAACCCATATCTTGTAATCGTTTGGGGGATGAGGATTTGAAAAAAAAAACAGAGTTTTAAAAAATTTTCATCCAAGCTATCTCATTCGAAAAGATTTCCAATCAAGGCTGATAAAGGTAAAAATATTTTTCTATTTTTCTTTCTGTTTTATTTTGAAAAAAAAAAATAAATAACATTTCGAAAAACCTAGATCTACAACTATTGAGGGGGTTTTAAAAAAAACTAACCACAAATAAAGATTTAGAGGTAAAAAACTAACCTCCACGAAAATTTTAAGCACCTCCGGCCGCCGTCGACAGCGGCGTTCCGCCAGACTGCCAGGGTTCGCGGCCGACGACCACCAGGCGTCTTAACCGGCTGAGGGCTGAATTGAGAGCTTTTGGTGTTTGTTTTTTTTAAAAGCTGGTAAAGAATGGATTTTTTGGGGCTTGAAAACTTATATATAGGGTTACTAAACGACGTCGTTTTGGGCGTTTGAGCTTTGGTCCAAAAAGACGTCATTTTGAGCATTACCCGGATAAATAACCCGACCCGAACTCCGGATCTGCGTGAAAAAATTAAAGGGGAAATAGCACTTTTGGTTCTTCCCCATGGTCTAATTATTTTAGAGGTCCATGTTGATTTCAAAAATCTTACAATTCGGCCCAAAAATCAGATTTAATTAATTTTAAAAAAGGATATTCCTATTTATGGTCCCTGAAAGTTTCAGCCCTCTTCATTTTAACCCTATTTTAATGGAATAATTGCACATTTAATCCCTGGTTGTTGTAAATATTTTAATTTCGACCCCTTTTTATTATTTCCTTTTTTAGTTGTATTTTTATATATATTTATATGAATATAGTATTATGTAATATATATATTCTATAATAAAGTATATATTTTTATAATATATATAATATATATTCATTTATATAATATATGATAGATTTATATACATATGTATATATAAAATATATAATGTATTTTTTATATTATGATTATGATATTTATATAGTATATTTTAATATATGTTTTGTAAATACTATTTATAATATGTATATATTATTTAAATAGTATATCTTGTATATTGTTATTTACAAATTAATACGTCTAAAGTACATAGTATTTTTATTTTTTTTATTTTTTACCCTATATTTATATTACTTATTTATATTAACTTTATATTACTATTATTTTTTTCACATAAATACCATACTTAATATTTTAGCCCAATTATTCCGGTATTTCTATTGGGAGTGTCATCCCGACCATCCGGGTGTTATCTCCCCTGAATATCTCGATATCGAGGCAAGTTTTGAAATTTCCCGATATATTTAATTATCTATTTTTTACTATTATTTTCTTTTATCCTTTTATTTTATTATTTTATATTTAGTTTATTTTTTATTTTATTATTATTTTATGTATATGTATTTTGTTTTTTTTTTGTTTACTTAATAATTGTTGCATATAGTAGTAGGCCTTATTGCTCCGATATTTCTATTGGGAGTGTTATCCCGGCCATTCAGGTGTCGTCTCCTTTGAATGTCGTGACTACCAAGGTAGATTTAAATTGTTGTGCACACACCTTGGAAATTAATTACTAAATTAAACCAAATTTTTATTTTCCTTAATAAAAATAATGGGAACTTGTAAGTACTAATTTTGGGTGTAGTAGGGGTGCTAATCATTCCCCACTCGTAACCAACTCCCGAACTCATCTCTAGTTTATTTTTCGGTGTCCGGTCTACCTTATCCAAGTGACCGATGGCGACTTTATTTTTACCATTTTTATTTAAAATACGTAATTTTCCGCCCGAGAACAAGCCTCCAAAAAAAAGGCCATGACGAAAAAAAGTTATTACACATATAAATTATGAAGGATCTCTTTGTGGGGTTCAATGATTTATCTGCTGACACGATACACAGAGATTGACAGGGACATTTATTTTTTTATGATAACACCAACATATTAAACAAATCATGCAGAGATATCTTTATTAGCTTTTGAGCTAATTTTAGGGCATCTCATGCCATAATTCAGATGATATCTCTTCAACATTTCTTTATTGTCTGTTCTGTGTTTTGTCTTTGCCTTTGCCTTGCCTTTGCCAGAATTCCCACACACCCACATCACGTTTGGTAATTATTATTGCATTTGCTGTAGTCTGTTGTTGTTTTCTTGTATAGTTTTATTTTTCTATTGTATAAATTTACTTGCACCAGCAGGATCCGGGGGCAAATTTATCATAATATATATTTTAAAATAATTTTTATTGAAATTCCTCCTCGAACAATTACTCAACAAAATATTTTTTATTTTGATCACGTATGACAAAAGTTTTTCTCATTTAACGTGCTTTTAGAAAATACTATTGACTGAAAGTTGCATTCAGTCAACAACATTTTCTAAAAACACATGATACGAGAAGAGTTTTTGTCTTCCGCAATTGAAATGAGGACATAATGACATGTTACTATACCAAAAATTATTAGAATGCATAGGTTTTAAGGACAAAAATTATTATTATACCAAATTGTTATTTTAATTTTAATAACATAATGACATATTTGTCACAAAATTTTAAGTGACATATTTGTTCTTAAACCTATAATTGAGTAATTGAATTGTTACTTCTAGAAGAAAAATGATATATTTTTTCCTACATATAATTGATTGGCTAAATTATTACTTTTTTTAAAAAAATATTTATTTGTTATGTATTTTACCCTAAAATAAAAGGTTGATTCTTAATTTTATAAAGTTGACTAATGAACTTCATAATTAAGCAGGGATCGGCCTAATATTTATATTATCAAATAATGACAACAATCTCAAAGGTAAACAAACCAAAACCCCTCTATTAGATAGTTGGATTAGATTACAAATAAGTAGCTAGGCAACCTTAGCTATCTAGTGACTATATACACATATATACTATTTAATTAAATCCCATTCATTTAATTCAAAGTAAAGGGGTGGTCTGACAATACATTTTTCTATTAGCAAATCTCATCATTGAAAAGGAAAGGCAACTAATACTAAAGATGATAGCTTTGTTAGTCCCATAAGCATGTCCTTATTCTATTCATAGGGAGATTATTTTGAAGAATTTTTATATTCATGATATGGTTACCTCATAATAATCTCAGTTGGGGGTAGGACAATTGGACAGTTTAAAGCAATTATATGTATCTTTCACATTCAAATATGTTTGAATTTTATCGATTAAGTATAGTTCAATTGCTATTGATATAATATAAAAGGATATAAAATTGAACATGTTTAAATATTTAATATCTTATAATTTATGGGTAAAACTTTGATACACAGGCTGTGTAAAATTAATTTTATACAGGCCTGTGTATTTACACTATAAGAATCTAAATCTTAAATTCTTAACCCTAACCCTAAAAAACTAATCTCTAAACCTTAAACCTTATACACTAAATTCTAAACACTAACCTTAAATTCTAATCTCTACAACCTAAACCCCTAACCCCTAAAACTAAAAGGCACGTATAAACTAAAGTTTACACGGCTTATGTATCAAAGTTTTTTCCATAATTTATTAGTAGGAAAGAATATGGTTAATATTGACATTACATTAAATATTCAATAAAATATTTGCATTGACTTGTCTATGAATATTGAATTATGGTACCAACTATTAACCGGCTAATGAGATAGGACATTAACTTCTTTAACCAATGTCAGAAAGCGATGAGGGTAATCGTCTCAATTTAATTTACTTCTTTCATAACGTAAAATTTGAACCATTAATATTATTTAAAAAAATTTAATGTTTCATCTTATTCGATCAATTGATTACCGGTGAAAATCTCAACTTTTAAATGAAAAAGAAGAGCACTTTGTGACAAAAAAATGTGAAATAATTGAAACCAATAATTTCTTACATTCAATGAGTGAAGAAACGTTTAACTTTGACAAATTTACTTTTTGACAGTTTGGTCATCAAACACTCACTCAAAGGTTCCCCACCACCCACACTGTCCATCTAAGTGGTCACAACCAAATCTTTTTTCTCATCCAATTCATCATCAACCTTCTTTCAGTATTCTCAATGGTAAAAATGAAAATCAAAAATCAAATCGCATTCTTTTTAACTATTTGTATTTGATTTATTAATTTACTAATTCAGATCAGATTTTGGGACGATCCACCCATCCTTATTTTCTCTTCCATAAAATCAAAATTTTAACTCGTATTTTACTTAAAGGGACCTATCTCCTCTCACTAGACTAATTAATTATTGGTAAAATAAGCATTTAGATTTTAACATCAATTATGGGGGAAAATAAAGAAATTTTATATGATTCATTTCTTGAAACATATTTGCATTTACTTTTTTTTATTTTTTCTGTTTTGTTTTTTTCCCACTAAACCTAAAAAAAGAAATAGTTTCAGGACATGTTAACATGAACACTGGCATTGGCGACAGAGTCACAAACAGGGCAAGTGCCGACCAAATTGGATCCGCACATTGCACATAGACAAAGATGCCTGCATGGCAACAACAGCACACTCGATTCCTTCTCCCCACACTTTCTGCATTTCCTTTTACTATCCTCAACCACCATCCCCGCTTCCTGCTCTTCCGGTGGCACCACCACCTTGCGCCACCCCACGTCGCTACTTCCGCAGCTAGACTCCGCATCATCAACCAACGCCGCCTCAACCCCTCCGCCGTTCGCGTGGTGTTCCACGCCGACATGGGCCAGGACCTGTTCCAGATTGGTGCGGAGAGAATTGGCGGTGGCCTCGTTCGTCTGCGCCATGTCCCGCCATAGTTGGTTCTCCAGACACAGGCTTTTCACCCTTTCTTGAAGAACCCAGTTCAGTTTCCCCATTCTCTGAATCTCGTCGTCTTTCTCCTTCAGTTTCTTCATTACACCTTCTTGGACCGCCGTGATCAACGCTCTCGATTGCCTCCTCCTTTCTTCAAGCTCCACCCTCACTCTTTCAATCTATAATCAATCCAGAAAAAAAAATCAACAAATAGCCCGTGTCCACCGTTCACCGACACAATGAAACAAAACTTACATGTTGGGCAATCAACTGGTCGATTTCCTGTCGCTGTTGTTGTTGGATCTGGGACACAACATTATCATCGACAACAGAGGAAACCGTGACCGAATCAAACGATGCATCTCTTGGCCTTTTCCTATGACCCGAAACCGGGAAATTCATGTTATACGTAACTCCACTATCATCTCTGCAAAGAGATTGATAAACTGCAGCTTCCTGCATTGTTTCAAACAAAGGAACACAAGTATTCATCTGGGTATTGTACAGATTCCCACTCCCTTGATTAACCTTCATAAAATCTCTGCTACAACAACCAAAAACAAGAAAGCCCCATGTTAACAAAACTGAAAAAGAAAACAGATCAAAACCCATAATTTATACAGGAACAGAGGTGGATGTTTACCCGTTGGGGATGAGCTGGGGAGGGAAAAGATTCGTATTTTGAGCTTCCACTGCCATTTGATTCTTTGCTTCTACGTTTGCGCAAGTGTTTGTTGTTGTTTGAGAATGATATCTGAGTGAACGAGGGGAAAGGGAGAGAGAGATTAAAGGAGAGTTCTTTGGCCTTGAACAAAGGGAAAATGAGATGAATGAAGCAACAACAGATTTTTTAGGGTTTGGTTTTTAATAGTGAGAGAGAGAGAGAGAGAGAAAAAGGCAAAAAAGACTTCCCTTTTTTTGTTTTTTATTTTAATTTAAATTAGTAAAACATGGGGTGGCAGTGGCTGATTTTGTCATTTAGATTAGATTTGGTTTATATAATATAAATTCTTTTCCTATTTGACTATTTCCCCTTTCTGTCTAATTCAATCCTTGGTCCTTGTATTTTTTAAATATTTAAAATTTAACTCCTTTATTTATATTTTCTAGAATTTAATCTCTTTACTCTTTACATTTAATAGTTGATAACACTGTCAAACGATTTCCATCTGTGTTACGACTCTGTGGATTTCACAAGATGGTTGGAGTTTGGGGATATGAGCTGCAGTGGGCAATTGATCATTTGAAGGGCCGATTCTTGCTCGAGTTCATACTTAAGGGCCAACTGTATATACACCTGTTTATTAACTTCTGTTTTATTGCCCCCGTGTTTGTCTCGGTAAAAGGTAGACTTACGAGGGGGCAAAAAGGGAATTTAATATCATTACTTTCCGGTTCTGTCAAACGTGGGATTTAGTGTTTCTAACTAAAAACTGATTACGGACTGGCTGTCTGTCACACACATATATGTAATGTAACCGACATGCGGCATATCTGCCACGTGTTAACGCCTCACATCCCCTACCACGTAAGCCGATATATACTGGTCCAAGCACCTCATCAACAATTTTAAAATACATATACATAAAAACTTTAATACATACTCTATATACAAGCTTTTTAATTTTAGAGATTAAAAGTTTAATTAAGAGATTTAAATTTTAAAATTTAAAATTTAAGAATAGTGTTTAGAAATTAGGGTATAGACAGAGATGAAGCTAAAATTTGGGGTTGGAAGAGGCGCAAAATATAAATATTTGAAAATGAGGAGCAAATTCATAAATAAATCAATTTTAAAAAAATTATATAGGAGGCAAAGTTGAAAAAAAATCTTAGGGTTTAATTTTTCAGGGTTACAATTTTAAGATTTGAGTTTTATAGTATAAATATGTAGGCTTGTGTAAAATACATTTTGCACCGTCTGTGTATCAAAATTTTACCTATATATAAAACCAACAACTAATTGGTCTAACGTGATGAAGCTTTACGTCCCTTAAACTATGTCAATGGTTCAAATCCTAACATTATAAATAAAAAATTGAGTTGAGAGAGTCGTAGCCATATTATGACTATAAAATTCAATCTAAAATTAATCGAGCAACGAATCAGATACTAATAATAATAATAGTAATAATAATAATAATAATAATAAGAGAAACAGGGTGGAGGGTCCCTTGAGAACGTGACCCCACTAACCTTTTCGCATGTGTGAAGCGTGGGATCTTTCCCTTTTTTAGGCATTAAAAAGAAATAAATGACAAAGAAGATACTCCCTCGGTCTACGTTTGTGGGGCCCATGCTGAAGTTGCGGTTTCCCGTTTCGCTACCTTTTGTCTTTGTCTGTCCCCTTTTTATTTATTTATTTATTTATTTATTTATTTATTTATTTATTTCGGTGTCTGTGTACGGACAATTAGGCACAACAATAATGTCAGTAGTAGTGGTCGTGAGTGAATTCTTACATTTGATATAATTTTGAAATTCATCTATTTGTTAGTAAAAATTGTTTTTTTACTGATTTGTTACATATAAATTACTTTTTTTGTTAGTTTGAGCATATAGTTTACAAAAAATACTAGTTATCGTAACGATTTAACGTCAAAATATAACAGTCTTATCTAATTAAATTAAATTTTCAATTTTAGTAAAAATATAAGAAATAATTCTGATAAAATAAAGTAGAATGTTTAGTTTCTGAGTTTTTTCCTAACGAAGGCATAAAGTTCAAAATTAGACCTCTATATTTGATATATTATATGTTTTTTTTTCAATTTTTCCATTTAAAATAACGTTTACCTTTTTATGTTTGTGGGTTTTTTGAGAAAATAATGTAAATAAAATAAACATCGAAGGAAATGGGAATGTTCAATATTATTTAAGAAAATTAATCTTTTCTACTGTAGCTATGAGTGTCGTCGTATGCAAGTGGCGACATGCTTATTTTAATATAAATTTCACATGGTGTCATCATTTGTAGGTAGCGTCACCCCATAAAAATGACTTATTCTAACGGTTACGTTCATCGGCTGAAGACTGATATAATTAAAAGAAAAGAGTGTCGTTACTTGCATATGGCGACACTCATGGTTATTATAGAAAAGACCTTATTTCCCTAAATAATGTTGGACTCATCCCATTTTTCTTTTTTTTATTTTTTTTAGAGACATTATTTCCATAAAAAACAGGTTTGTGCAATGTTCTTTACACGAATTTCCTTTGTTTTTCAATTTTCTTATCATTATTAAAAAAAGTTATATATATAGATATATTAGAGTTTACTTGAATAAAGTAGACAAATTTGTGCGACAGGTTAGATGTTCAATTGGTTTGACATGATAATAGTTAGAAAATATAAGAGAATTAACGTGACATCTTAATTACTCAAACATTTGGGTTTATTTTTTCAGTTTAATTTCAGTCTCAAACGCATGATATTTTAAAATAAATAAATGTAATGACGACGATAATAAAGTATTGGCATCTTTATTACAACATAATTAAGTTGTCTTAAAAGAGGTTTTATGAAAATTAAAAAAGCTTCATAAAACGATAATACGAATTTCCTAATTAGTTCTTGACGATGTAGACAAACGTTGCCATTTTAGGAGTTACATATTTAATTCATGTATACGTGGGTTTTAACTATAAAATTTATTGTAATTTAAATCTCATAATGTGCGGAGTTATCCAGATTTACTTTGTTCTGGATATTGACATATTGTTGTTATAAGTCATTTGTGCATTGTAGCGATTAGTTTTGTATAAGTTTATTATGGGAACGATCATTCTGATTTAATTTTTTAAATTTATTACATAATTTGAATTTCCGACCTTGCTGTATAGATCTAGTGTCTCATCCTGTAAGATCAACTAGTTGGTGATCTATACCTAGTTTTTATGCAGTTAATTAGTCCAATGAATTTGAATGTAGGCCTGTAAATGTAACACGAACGAGGTATATTCATGTTCGTTCGTTTAATTTTAACCCTACAAACAAACGAACACGAACAACTAAACGGACATAGTTTCTTTTTATTTTCATATTTTTAATTTTTTAAATATAATATTTTTATTATGAAAAATAATAAATATAAAAAACATATGTAAATTAATTTAAACAGGCATAAACGAACGGATTACCGAACATTCACGAACGTAAATGAACGAAAGAGCCATTTGTTCATGTTTGTTCATTTAATTAAACAAACAGAAAATATTATTCATGCTTGTTCGTTTAATAAATAAATAAACATAAACAAACTTCCTGCCGAACAATTCACGAACGGTTCGCTGAATGTTCAGTTAGTTTACCGGCCCTATTTGAATGTGATATAATTAATACAACATATACATTTAATTAATATAATTTCTAGTAAAATTCTCTCTATATATATTGCTTTTGTTGCCCTCTCATATTCTTCCTTCTGTTTAAACATCAAATATATTTTTTCAAAGTAAGAATTGATAATCATTAATCCATCAAAGGTGGTGCTGTGAAAAGTTATAAACTCAGATAAAATATCAACAGCCATATGAATTATTGGTGAAATGTTTTGATTTTTTACTCAAGGAATCGACGGTCAAAAGTTAATAACATTAAAAAAAACATAATTAACAATCACTATATGATATCACGTAGGAAACACGTGGATGATGGATTTTCTTGCTTTCCAAACAGTCCCCAGTTCTGTCGGTAGCTTACTAGGGCATCATTTTCGACCAAGTTAAAAGAGAAAAGAAAAAATAAATGGGGTAAGAAAAAAAGGGTTAAAACCCAATAAAAATCAAAATTACAATGTCATAAATACATTACAAATTAAGCAAAGTATATCCATTATTGAAGGTCAACAACATGCATTGCACTGTATTGGGATTGATGCCAAAAAATAATGATAGTTTGATTAATTAGCTTTCGGACAAGTCACGATCCTTCATAAATCCAAAATTCTACCGGCGACGAAACTTTGGGTTTTGACCATATTTATGATATTGAATGGTCTGCATGTTAAGTACGTTGGTCCAAATGGTAAACAGCTTAGTATCGCTTAAGTAGATTTTAAGTTTGAGGTCTTATACATGCAAATAATCCTCGCTGAAAATTTTACCTATTAAAATTTGATGTGCGATGCAGGTCGGTCCAGATTAGTCAAGATAATACCACCTGACCATACACTTTCAAAAGGGAAAAGATAGTGGATACATCAAATTAAAGAAGAAGAAAATAGAGAAATATTGGAGTTAATTGCTTCCCACCCACTACCACCAAAGATAGATAGATACTTGTAATACATGTAAATTGATGGGGTTCCCACACCCCGCCACCACCCCATATTCTTCATCTTTCACTAGTTCTCTCTTTTTTTTTTTTCTTTGTGGTCATCAAATCTATTAATGCCTATGCTTCCACCATATCCCACTAGGGGTTTTCACTTTAACCACCTTTGAAAGGTGGCAAAAAAGTAACTCTAAATACCAAAAAATGAATATATATATATATATATATTGATCTAAAGATAATTTTAAGTCTTTATAAATATAAATATTAGATACATTAAATTTTGTCATTCTAAATTTTAAATTTAAATGCTTAATAGATCATTGTATTTTTTTAAGTTTAAGAATTTGGTCATTTTCAATATTTGATTCTGACTATTTTTGTATAAGACAAAAGATTTATTGTTTACTTTTTGCTTTAACTATATTAGGGATATTTTATTATTTTCTTATTCTTTTTAGGTCTTCTAAGCTCCTAATTTTGTAAAGAAAATGTAATGATCTTTCAAACATAAAATGAAACGGATCTTCCCTTTAGCACAAATGTTTTGGAAGCCTTTTAAAGTGGGTGTCTAAATGATACTCCCTCCGTCCTATTAATTTGCTATCAACGTAGAGAACATGAAGAGTACAAATACATAATATTTCATGTATCTCATAACCCGATATATATATTTAAAACTTGGTGTATCTAAAATACTCTTGAATTACTTTTAGACAATACTCATCTCTGCAACAACATACTCACTATAGTTGCAGAAATCCTAAGAGAGATTACATCTCTCCAAAAATAATTCTCTCTCATTTTTCTAAAGGTTAAGACGGCTATATATTTATAGAGCTAAATGTTTGGCCACAAAAATACCTTAGCTTATAAAATTTATTGTTTAATATAAATATTTAGATACTAAATAAACCTAATTATCAATTATTCTTCCACCACTATAATTACAGTAAAACCTAATTGTTCCTCCTAATGGACAAAAGACCCTAATTTTTAATTAAAAAATATCCTAAATAATTTCCAGTTATTGGTCATTGTTTTCACATATTTTTTTTTTTATCAAAACTGATTATTACCCATAAATTATGATGTTGATAGTACAAAACTTTACCTTAAATCAATCAACCTCTAGTTTCCCACACAAACATGATAAGTAGCATCCAAGAATGCATGATGTGATTGATTTTACCATGTTTATTTCTTTATATTTTAATGTCACCAATTTTGCTAAAAAAAAATTTAACGTTTAACTGAATTATTATTTTGGTCTTTATTTTTTTAATAATTTTGTTCTTAATGTTTTATTTTGGGTCAAATGGCCTCTATGCGGATGAAAATGTTCGTCAACCAACGATAAATAACTTAAAATGGCGTGGAAAACCTACATGGTAGTATACGCAGCGATAATAGTGTCATATAGAAAAATATACTGACTTTATAAAATGACACATCAGTCAAAAAATAATTTTAAAAAACTGTATAAAATTAAATTATTTTTTTCTTTTGATGTGTTATTCTGCCAAGTCGTTTTTAGTTATTTATTGTTAGTAGACTAACATTTTTTTATTTATAAAATGATTATCTTAATCTAAAATAAAATATTAAAAGCTAAATTATTTCAAAAAAATAAAATAAAAGTTAGGGTAAACTACACCAGTAGTCACCGAACTATGATTTCTTTCATATTTTGGTTACCGAACTATTTTTTTGGGCAAAAACATCACTAACGTTATGTTTCCTTCCTATTTTGGTCACCGAACTATTTTTTTGGCAAAAACATCACTAATGTTATGTTTCCTTCCTATTTTGGTCACCGTCCGTTAAAAACTTAACGGTTTTGCTGACGTGAATTTTTTTTTTTTAATTTTTCATGTCATTTCTTCTCTCTCCTCGTAAGCAATATATGTTATTTTATCATATTTTTATTCAAACTAACATGATGATGACACGTATCACTGCCTATTAGTGTAATAAAAAAAATAAAAAATCAAGCCCTTTATGCAGCTAGAGAGATGGTGACACGTGTAACTGCCTATTAGTCGAATCTCTCTGGCTACATAAGAGGCTTGATTTTTCATTCCTTTTATTCAATTAAAAGGCAGTGACACGTGTCACCATCCTGTTAGTTTAAATAAAAATATTATAAAATAGAATATATTGCTTACGAGGAGAGAATAAATGACATGAAAAATTAAAAATAAAATAAAATTTCACGTCAGCGAAACCGTTAAGTTTTTAACAGTCGGTGACCAAAATAGAAAAGAAACATAACGTTAGTGATATTTTTGTCAAAAAATAATTTGATGATCAAAATAGAAAAAAAATCTATAATTCGGTAACTACTGATGTAATTTACTCTAAAAATTAAAATAACAATTCAGTAGATATATTTTTTTACATTATGCCTGAGATTTATTATGTGAGGAGAGTTTTGGTTTCCAAGAAAACAACGAAAACCAATATGTGGGGACACAACTTCATTGGATGTTGCTGCAATTTCTGACAAATGAATATTGCTGTAATAGTTTACTTTGAATAAAACAGTTAGTAATTAAATGTGAAATAAACAAATAATAATAATTAAAACGGTGTTGCCTTCTTTTAATGTCAAATCCCATTAATTTTGCAGGCGGCCCACTATTATTTAATCTTTTCGGTTCCTGTTTCAGGAGTTGTCTTGGATTCTTCCTTCTAAGAAACTGCCAAATTTCTAGTATTTATTATTTCAACAATGGATTCTTTCAACGAATAAATATCTCAGTTTAATTACAAATTTTGTTTTTTTTACTTTATAAAATTGTGTTGTTAATCTTTCTATTTTATTAATATTATTGTCAAAAATATATAAGTTTAAATCTCAGTATTTTTTGAGAATATAAAATATTTTTATTTAATAAAAAATAGTGTAAAAAATTGAAAAAGTTTAATCGATCAGACATTTAATTTAATCGGTTCATCCACGATTTAATATTAAACTAAAATATAGAGATGAAGTTTATGTTAATAAGCACATAACCTTAAATAAAGCTTTTTTTAATAAAACATTTTTCTTTTTAATACTTTGGTATGATTACATGATAGGATAGCATACAGCTTTTATTCTTAGTTATTTAAAAATATACATACATTTTATAAATAAATTATTCGAATTCTGATTTCTTAGAAATAACAATATTTTTTTATTGAGACAATTCAATAAGTTAGAAGATGAATTTTCTTTAATTTTCATTTCTTAATTAAAATTTCAAGGAAATGTTGGTATTCCGACCATGAAAAGGGACAGAGAACTCAGAGGCATTTTTGAATAAAAACCCTTTTTAAATAATTTATTGAAAAATACCCTCAACCAGTATTATTTGAGAAAATGACCCTATTTCAGTCTACGTAGGGCGAACTTACTTTTTATAGAACGCGAGTTTGAAACTCGTTTTTTACAAAATGCGAGTTTCGTGTTGAATAAGTTGGCAAGAAAGAAAAAAATTTAATTTATCGCATTTTTTAATATAAAACTCGCTTTTTATAAGACGCAAATTTATCTTACTTAGACCGAAAGAAAGTTATTTTTTTAAATAATACTGACATAACTTATTTTTTCAATAAATTATTTAAAAAGGGTTTTTAATTCAAAAATGCCGAACTCAAATGCCTTGCCCTAGCCATGATAATGATGGTGGTGGACTGGTGGTGGCTATGTAAAGTCATTTTCTTGATTAAAAAAAAAAGAAAGACAAAATCTTGTGAAGGTTGCTAAAACCTAATGGTTTTGATTGTGTGTTGTCATTAGCCACGTTTCTTCATTAGAATTATTGCGGCACAATTCCGACCAATTTTGCAACCAGACACCCAATCTTTTCATGATGTCGATTGGTAAGAATAAGTCTAAACACGTCTTTGCTTTTAGCTTAATCCAAAAATAAAAAGATTAAGATTGGGTATTCCTTTGGCTTTACTCATAATTCAACACATAAAAATATCACACTTTTTTCACATGGTGATGAAACTCTTGAAGCAAGATGAAATTATAGTTAGATACATACTTGTTCACGGGTCGAATAGTTCGTCTAATTTGATTTAAATTATATACTGCAAAATTTTGTATTTTACATTATTGTAATTTAATTTGGATTAACGGTGAATTGAATTATTTGACTCGAACTATTTTTTTTTAAATCAGACTCGAGTTTAATTTATAGATCGATTAATTTAGACACAATGTGTATAGATAGTTGATTTTCGTTTTCCCTAGCAATTATTAGCTTTGAGGGGTCATTTTCTTTGACTAATTAATAATTATAAGGTCTAAGGTATCTATTTATTTAAATGGATAGATGATTTAGTACACACAATCTGCCTAACATGTCTATTTATTCTTACTATGCTGTCCTAATTGACATGATTTGCTTCAAATCTACTTATTCAATCCATCTTTTTCAAAAATAAAAATAAAAGTTTTCTTCTAACAAAACTTTCTTAATTATATATAATTTGTTTCTCTTTTCTTAGATAAAAAGGACCAAACCAGATCAACTTCACATACTCTAAACTTTAATTATATAAGTAATACATATATCATGAGTTTAGGGTTTAAACAGAAAGATATTTAATTGATTGGAAAAGTTAACTTTGGACAAATGATCCGACAAATTAGGGTTTTTTTCTTTTTCTTTTCCTCTTATCTCTCTCTCTCTTTTCATTATTTACTAATCGAAGGTGACACTAATTTTATTATTGGTCTTCGAACGTCGGTATTCCTTCTACCTTGGTTTTTATATTCAGTTATTGTTTTCTTTTATATTTTGATTTTCTCTTAGTTTTTTCTATCTTGTGGCACGCTTTTTCTCTGTCTTGTGGCGTTTTTTCGTCTACCTTTGTCGTAGATTTGCATTCGCGGATGATTTTTCACAACACTTTTAGTAGTTTGATCCTCTTTTGTGGTTCGTTTGGCGATGCAATCAGATCTGTTTTGTGAAGTAATTTGCAAGATTATTGGTTTCGTTCACCACTCCTACTTCGATCCTTAAGCGTGTAGGTGGATAGAGATAAAGAATTTTGTTTCCTGCTTCCCTTTTCCAATGTTTCATCTCATTCATGTTGTTGTAGCTCGCTAGACGTGTTTTGTTGGTTTGATGTTTTATTTTTTAATTTTTTTAATTTCTTTGTTTTGTTATTTTTTGCTACATTTTTTATTTATTTAAAATATTTTCTATTTATTTTTTAATAAATTCAACCGTCATATTATTAAATTAACTAATTGATTGAACTACAAACTGAACGGTAAAAGATTCATGTTTAATTTTTCGGTTACCTTAGTCATAAGTCCAATCACTGAACAACCTATACCCCTTCTTTTATAAATTATCATAACCAGACTAATTTGATTCATTCGGTCGATAGAAATTCTGGAATATTTTTCCATTTATCGTAATCATTGAAGGCATTATTTTATGTTAAGGGGTGCGAACTGTTATAAAGATATATTAGAAATTGTGGAGTGTGAACTTAAATTATTGATAGAAAAATATATAAACTATATGAGAGTTTAAAATTTTCAGGGGAAGCAAACGCTCTCTCCAGCACTCCTCAGTCTATCCCCGCAACTGAACTGTTAGAAAAAATAACGTAATAATATAAGAAAATAAAATAGTAAACTAAAATACTGATTTTATTGAATCGAACAAAATACAATAAATAATTTAAAATTAAAATCGAGAAATTATAACAAAAAGTGAGACCATTTGCTTGTGTTGAGTCCTGTGTAACACACATTTTTCTTAAGACAGAGTCGTCCGCTTCTATGGTGCTTGAATAACGTTGGATATCTATCTCCCAATATACAACAACAGAATGACCACAACAGTAGCATGTCTTCAGTAATCAACGAACCACAACCTCGTCTTTCTCTATCACCGAAAAACAATTTGAAAATCACAGAGTAAAAGCAATTGAAAATTCTTTGTGTTATTTTTCTGTACTAAAACCTAGTAGGTTTGCATGCTATTTATAAGGGTAATAGTTTCATTGGAAATAAAACTTGTGAATTATCTGAATTTTATTTGAAATAAAATTCATTAATTAAATAGCATTATCACAATAATATCTAAATTAAAAGATAATATTTTATCTTTTTAATTTCAGAATATTCAAAAAATAATATCCAAAATTAAAAATATCTTATCATTTATTTGAGATATTAAAAATACTACATTTAAGGAAAATTATCTCGTAATGGGTTAAAACATTCGCAAACACACGGAGGGCCCAACCGGTCCAAACATTCACGTCACCCATATCATATCAGCTTAAGTTATTCAATAACCACCAAGTAGAGTCTTGTATATAAGCATATCCCATGCTTGGTAACCCATCAATATGGGATATAAGATTTTCCTTTTTTTCTTAACTCAATTCACAAGCCTACTTTGAGCTTCAATTTCTCATTCATCACTCACCCGTTTTGAACGTATGAGATATCGTTGTAAAGGTCTCATGGAGTAGAATATGAAGACGTAATTTCATTATTCGAATCTCCACCTTTACCCATAGAAAATATGCCTCAAAGTTTTCATTTTATCATATTTCTTCTAACAATCCTCCACATAAATGAAATTGATTTAATCAAAACATTTTGACACAATGTGGTGATAGATTCTACGATCAATAGCTGCATAGGATAGGTAGGTGTCCACCCTTGAACCTTCCCCTATGAAAGTATATTTACTTCACAAGCTAACCAGTAGACGTGATGTCTTGAACTATTCTGCCGTTTGTGTAAACGATGATATACTTTATGTAACACCCCTAAAACTGGCCTAGTTGAAAATTGAATTTTGATGACCAAAAATTTAAATCCTGACAAGTTAATATGATCATTAACCATTTACCATATGGTTAATTTCTCATGTATTGATAGATAAATTGACATTGTTATTGATATTGGACTATATTGCAAGTATTGAAGCTTAAGGAATATAGTTTAGTGACTAAATTGCAAGAATTGAACCCTAGGTGACATATATAAAAAGGTTACAAAGTTGAGTGTTTAACCATGTAGTTCACCCACATGTGGGATAGTCACCCAACATTTGGAAGAGGATGAATGAGTTCCTTCATCCTTGGGTAGTCTTAATTGAAGAAAATAATTAAAAGGAAAATAGGAAAGAAATATAGGAAGTTAGAAAACTTACCTCTCGGTTGAAAGAAGAGCCAAACACACATCACCCTTTCTTCTACTAAGCTAGCACCTTTATTGAAGGAGTTTCCAAACTTTAGTTTTCTTCGATTCATTGATTCTAGCTAGTTCCTAGCAATTAACCAAGGTAAGCCCATTGAATTCCTATTGATTTTCATAAGGATTTCATATAGAAATCAAGATGTTGAACTTACCGAAACTCTAACTAAATTTCATGGATTCCTAAGCTTATATGTTGTGTTTTTATAATTGAAATAGTTAGAAAACTAGTTATTCACTATGGAATTCATAGAAATGGATTTTGTTGAATTTTCATGTTTCCTTATATAGCTCAACCTATTGGTGAAGGAGATTCACCAAATCCTTCCAAGACTCCTAGCAAGGGAATTGTAATCTGAGAGCCCTAAACAGCTTCAGAATCATAGGTGAGCATAGTTGTGTCATGGGATTGGCTATGTGACATCCTTTTGCATTGTCTATCATTGTGGTAAGCATTGTTCATCAATTTGGTAAGCATCGGTAACTTGAGGTCATTGATACATTGATTTATAATCGAATTGCAATATAACATTTCCATTGTCATTGATTTGATGGCATTCGACATTGATTATTGATACAAGTGATGAATGTTGTACATTGGCATTATTGAACAAGGTAAGTATTGACCATTGTAAACATCATTGACATATATACTGGACCTTGGATACAAGTATATTTTGGATACAATTGGTATGCAAATAGAATTCATTGAGCTCACGTACGGGTGGACTACGACTAAGGCCCTTATTGGCGATGTTGGAGGGATGATTGAGTAACTGGTCTTTGGCGATGTCGGCGGGATTGGCCATTTATTGATTTAGTGATGTTGGTGGAATTTGCGTATCCATTTGTTACTATGATCCAAGGGATATAATTATTGATCTTGTGGCTAATTGTTGCATATATGGAATACATTGATCTTAGCAAGTTAATTGAGTTGCAAACAAAGCATGAATATGAAAAACATGGCATTGATACTATTGATATGCATTGTTTTGTATATTGGATTATTGTTGACTACCTTACTAGGCTATGTAAGCCTAACATAGTTCATTGCATACATTTTCAGGTTCTATAGCTCCGTGAAGTAGATCGTGGTTAGCAGGTTGCAAGTCACCTCCGAGTCTCCTTTTGTAATGTACATTTACTCTTTGAACTCCTAGAATAGTGGCATATGGCTCTAGTATGTTTAAATGGCATGTTGGACATGTTTTAAGTATGTAAGTTTAAAGTATGCATATATGGCATGTTTTGGATTTGGAATGACTATTAAGATTGCATATATGGTTAGAATGCACTCTTTTAGCTCACATGATGTTAAAAGTGTTAAAATGAGACATGGGCATGAAATATAGGTCATAGAACTGATTAGAGATCATGGGTATTAATCATTGAGTCATTAGACATGCATTAGTTGGGTAAAAGGCTTAAAAACTAGCAAAATATAGAATTGCAGAATACGGCGTACCGATACAAGTGGTTGTATATCGGTACAGGTGTGCATATTTGGACCAATTAGCTAAAGGGGGTACCGGTACAACCCTTGATGTATTGGTACAGAATTTTGTCACTGGAATTTGCATGTTTGCTGAGGTACCGGTACGGAATAGACTCGTACCGATCCCTATTTTCAATATAAGCATGGTACCAATACTGCTCAGTCCGTACCGATACTGAAATTTGCTACTAAAATTTAGGGATTGTATTGGGTATCGATACGCACGATCTTGTACCGATACCCACATCAAACCTTAACTGAAATAACGGTCAGACGTACCGATACGACCTATCGAGTATCGGTACCGAGGTAAGTAATTATGTTATTGACCTGAACTGGTTTTGCTCATCTTGTAAAACAATCCTTAAAATTGAGTGGTTTAATTGGATATGATATTGACCTCAAAACTTAGTGACACTTGGCATGCAGGTTTAATATGACATTAATTTGATATTGAAACTGTTAATTACTAATAAGAAATTCAATTTACTAAGTTTTATAATTTAGTTATTGACAAATTGATTAATTAATTGAATACCTTATGATTATGTTTGTTGGAACATGGCAATATTGGTATACATCGACTGGATCATCGTTTACATCACATTAGTTTTTACTACACCTTCCCTGATATTGGTCACTAGTGACATCTCTGAACCAGTTCTCTACTAGACCGGTAAGGCGGTGTTACACTTCACACAACTATTTCCCTGGCAAGATTATTAGTTCTCATGGGTTTGTACATATAGCCGTGAAAATCTCCTGGTTCTGCAAGAGTTTGAGAGAACTATGCCCAATAGTTCCTTAAAGCGGCCCACTTCACTCTCACATAGGTGACTTATATTGTTTGGCTCACCGAAATACACAATGATCTTTAAAATCTTTGCTTAGCCTATTCCACTTTTGATCATTGTTAAGATCATAAGAACGGACTTGGGAGGAGAACCCCTACAGTGGCCGCACAGGGTTTATGCAAGTAGGTTGTCCCTTTGAACCTAGATCTTGGGATCTCCAGTCAACTAGGTAGGGTTTTCCTTCTTATAGAGCCTTAAATTTTCCTAGGCTTTAGTCACATTCTTTATGATGTTTTCTCAACTTGATCTCAATTTAACCCTTTGGTTAGCGGATCCGCAATGTTATCCTTTGATATTACAAAATCAATAGAGATAACTCTATTTGAGATCAGTTATCTAATTATATTATGTCGATGACGCATATGTCTCGACTTACCATCATACATAAAGCTTTGTGCTCTACCAATTTTTGCTTGGTCATCACAATATATGCATATTGTGGGCACATGCTTTGACCATTCAGGAATATCCTCCAAGAAATTCTAAAGCCATTCGGCTTTTTCTCTAGACTTGTTTAGTACTACCAACTAAGATTCCATTATGGATCTGGTTATAACCGGTTGTCTTGAGGATTTCCATCCACTTGTGCCCGTGATATATTGAATATCAAATATCCAACTGGCATCGAAGTATCCTTCTAAATCGTAGGATCTCTAGAATAATGCAATCCATAATCTTGAGTATATCTAAGATATCTCAATTTCCTCACAATCGCTTTCCAGTGATTTTCACCTGGATTGTTTATGAATCTATTTAAACTACTCACAATAAAAGTAATATTTGGTCTAGTACAGCTCATGAGGTACATTAGACTGCCTATGACACTTGCATATTCTACTTGGTCAACATTTTGACTTTTATCTTGGACAAATCTTGGCTCATGTTTATTAGAGTTCTAGCTATACTAGAATTATTCTTGCCAAATTTCTCAAGATTTTGTTCACATAGTGTGACTATATGAGACCTTCATGTGACCGTTTGATTCGGATGCCCAAAATCATATATTGTCTCATATATTTCATATCAAATCTTGAATTTAACATACCACTGGTACGTTTTACCATTTCATTGTTGCTTCCAACAAGGTGTATGTCATCAACATATAGATATAGGATAATATATCCAATATCGATAATTCTTGACATATACACATTTGTCACACTTATTAATCTTGAATTTGTTTGTCATCATGACACTATCGAACTTCTCATGTCATTACTTTGGTGATGAGGTTGTTACTTTTGCAAGATACCTCCACATTTTTAAATATTTGTATGGAGGGTGTATTCTCTTCCATAACTCATATGGTGTCTTATCTCTTTAATTTTGGAGAACCTTACTTAAAGGGTAATTAGCTGATAGAATAACTTCCCCACATGTTAGGCACATTTTTGAAGTTTTAGTTCTTTTCAGAAGTCATCTTCAAAATTATAGTACCAACATTACTCATATAGAGCTTCTCCTCATCTTATGGTAATTGAAGCATTTCCCATGAAATTTTCTTCTTGAACACACCGCCCTTTTGATCTCAAATAAGACCATGTCTACGGTTTGTTTTCTTTGAAGTTCTTTTTGACTTTCACTACGTTTTCCCTGACAATATTTGTCATAGCAAAATTCGCCTTAACAACATTTGGAGGTGGTAACAACTTTTACCTTATCATCTATAATAATAGGGGGATTATCCTTTAGATCTTTGACCAAGTTTAACATGGTCAAATAGACAACATTCTTTGTTGCCACGTTTTGAAATTTTTCCATTGAATTTCATTGGTTTTCTATTGTGTCACATAGTCACAAACCAGAAATAGAAGATTATGAATATGTTAAATATCGGGAATTTAGCCAAAGACCAAAACCAGAAATAGAAACATAATTTTAAATTTTTGTTAGACGTCAGGAATTTAGTAAACTAAAACCCGAAACAAAAGTTCACATGGTCTAATAGAAAGAACAATAACGAACAGTGCACCAGCTAGGTAACTTATGAAAAGAGAGGTGGTGCACTAGGCATGCTTAAATACCATGTCTTCCAAAGAACCAATCCTAAACATGCACTTTCATATTGTTTTCAATCACCGTTTATGGTTTCATTCTCTTATGCTTAAGGAAGTTCTTGAAGTCGTTCCAAACAGGGGTTAGCTTTTCAAATGACTAACGCTTGAACGGATTCACTTATAACCATTCATTTTACGAGAATACCGTGAGTGATCAGTTATAGTAATTGCCTTTGATTCACAATAATTTGGAATCAATCATTACAAATTAAAAATTTGGTAACTAAGAATTTTCTTAGCACCAACATCTTCCATTTTGTATTTATGGTCCAACGACCCTCACAATTCTTTAGCCATTTTTAAAAACTGTACACTTCATAACGTGCATCAGACTAGGCTTTAAGAATATAACTTTGACATAGAAAACAAAGTTCTTCTATGCTTTGATTCAAGACATCGGTCAGAATCAACGCTCTAGATTATGTTAAACAAAATTATAATTTATGTTACTTTTAATGACAATTTTTGTTAAAACATATTTGTCCATAGAAAATTTGAATAATAAATTTATTTAGATTGTCCCTTATTTGGAAAAGAGATCAAGTAAATCCGTTAAAACAACAGGAATTAAATCCTAAATAAATTATTTATGAGATCTTAGTTTCCAAATAGATTAGGATTTCGTCTGTATATCTTATTCGTCTCTGAGAAATTTATTAGTATAAAAGAAATCCCGCAGTGTTTAAAACAAAAAAAAAACAAATATTATTAATATCAAAATATTGAAATAGATAAAAAAAAAATTCAATTCGGGCGAAATCTTACCAAATTCTTGGAAAGAAATAATCGACCAACTCTAGAGTTTAATTCAATAAGTTTGACGAATCTTATTCGACTTGAAACAGTCCCAATGTGTATTGTACCATTCATCATAGAACAACTAGTGGGTTGTGAAATTTACAACCGTACAAGGGAAGGTTCAAGAGATCAAACTGAACACAAATGTTTTATATTACCTGTGCAGCCATTATGGGAATTTACCTTGAGATTTGAAAGCAAACAATGCATGTCGAGAAAATCTCTAGGATATTCCGATGATAAATTCTGTTCGTCTTGGATTAAAAACTCGACTCTCCAGCACTCCTCGATCTATCTCCACAACTGAACAACCCCAATTATTACATATATATAATCTTTAAACCTTAATCTTGAATCTAATGGTGCAATAATGAGTTTAATCATCTACACATGCCTTTTCTTTTGAAAATCTTAATATATACATATATTAATGAATAATTAAAAAAATTACAAGTTAGGTAGGTTATCTCGATCACGAGATAAGATGATTACTGCATTTCAAATTAAAAAATTATGACAAGATCCAGACAAAAAAAAAACAAAAAACAAAGCAGTGTTTGTTGAAACCAAAACCTCGTTGCGATGTCAACTCTAATGACGACAAATTTAAATTTAAATTCTAATGGTTTTGGACGGACTAATTTGTTTTACCAGTGAATATATACCAACACAAATTACGTCAATTTGTGTAGATACGACAATTCATTGTCTTCATATTATATTTACGTATTATAATTATATCTAATGTGGAAGTAGTTAAAAGAGAAAATTAAATTTTTAAATAATTAAGAGTTAAATTGATAAAATATATAAACATTAAGGGATAAATTTATTATTGTAATTTAAGTTTATTGAACGTTTTTTTAAGAATTGATCATATGAATGGAAAAAATAATGCCTAACAACCCACATGATCTCCTCAGACAAGGAGAAAAAAAAAACTATATAATTAATCAATTCATCAGGTGTTTAGTTTAGTTTCTTCTCTTGTGTCATGTAGGTTTTACTAGTGCATATTAGTTCTTGTCATTCCAGATACGGACGGAGCTAAGATTGAATATAAAAAAAGTTAAATTATTTAATTTAGAAAATATAAGGATTTATTAGGTTTTTAAATTTAAAATTAAAGGGTAAAATCTATTTTTTCTAATATTTAAACTTGTAGAGACTTAAATTATCATCAAACTAAAAAATTCGAAGCCACAACCGATTATGTTTGATATCCTCATAATTTGAAACCCTATCTTGAGTTTTATTTCTCAAAAAAAAAATAGTGCATAAATCAAGTCTTTTTTTAAACGAAGATTAAAACGGCTTTCATTAACACAAAAACAAGCAAACGACCGGTTACAACTGAATCGTAGGAGGCAGATCCAAGAAACTAAAACGGATAAAGAAGGAACACAAGAAAAACAACAACAAACACAAACATAACTGCAACAAAGAAGGAAAACATGAAAGACAACAAGAAAAACACAACTATTAGTCGAAATTTAGATCGTCAAGCTGCATGTCGTTTCGAGGAACATCGGAGGATATAAGCAATTGGGAAAATACAGAAAGAACAAGCTAATAGAGTCATCGCATCAAGAATCAAAGATCGTCGATGTTCGAAGACCAAAAGAAGACGAGTCTAAAAACCAAGCCATCAAATAACCGCCGACAAAAACAAAAAAATATGACGACAAAAAATCACAAAATCACCGTCACCGTGCTTCACCAAACATGCAAAGGCAAAAGCCCAAAAAAGAAAAAAAACTATGCATAAATCAAGTCTTGACAATTTTAATGAAGTGGACAGTGGGGCAAAGCACATGCATTTTTATTATAAATGATGAATTTTGTTATAAAAAATAAAAATTTGCTACTAAGTCGTACAATAGAGAAGAATAAAACACTACTAATCAACCTTATACAGAAATATCTCAAGATTTATATAAAAAAAATTAAAACTATCAGTTGTATCTAGCTATCTATGTAAATCACTATAAGTCTGACTATAACAATTTCTTTTACGAAAATAATTATGTCAAATCTCAAATTTTTGCTGTCCTATGTCCCTTGGAAAGGAATTTTGTAAGAGAAATTTGATGGTTCATAGATGGCTTTGCTGAGATTTGGAATTTCAATAAATAAATAAGAACAAAGGAGTGGAGAAGACAGGTTTAAAGACTTTTAGTTTGATAGAGATTTGTCTTAATGAATGAGGTTTCATCATCATTCATGGAACTTGACCAAATACAAATGGTGCAAGAAATCATAGCCCAAATCAATATGAAATTAATATTTAGAGTTATGGATGAAAAAGCTAGACTTTAATATCATTCAACGTCGTCTTCTGGGAGCAGTATGAGCACCCGCTCAAGGTCTCTATTTTTTACCTTCACAGCTTTAGTAATTTTCCAAGTGACAATTTTATAAGTTAGTGGTTGTACTTTATTGTTTTAGTTGTATTTAAAATATTTTCTTAACATACAATAGAAATAATGTGTTTGACAAAGTTTGTTCATGTTTTTATAGTTTACTAATGAAATATTAAATTAATTGTTCAAAGTAATGACATATTTTTGTTATATAAAGAACTATTTTTGAGTTTTCGCTCAAGGTCCCGAAAATGTCTAAAACAACTTCGAGTTTCATCTTTGTTTATCAAGTAGAATGATAAGTATTTTAATATCACTTACTACGAATGAAGAAAAAAAAAACAATACTAATAGAGTTTTATCCTATTTGAGAATCTAACATGACTCGGCTTCCTAATATAATCGAGGCCCATATAAGAAATTTGGATGGTTACGACAGAGATTCAGGTCAAGTCAAGCCATTGGATCCAACAAAATCCTGCTGAAGTCAAACATCATTTGGTAGGTGGTACCTATTACTGTAGACATCATTGCTTTCATTGGTAAACGTTCTTCATCGTGGGTTGTTGTATATCTTTCTCATAGTTTTAAGATGGGTTTTGGGAAACCCTATTTGTTGTTTTGGTCAAAGTTTCAAGTAGCCATTGAAATTTTACATTTTTTTCATTGTGGATTTTTCAGTGTTCTTTGACTTTTGAAGTTGATGAGGAATTAGACATGATTGCAGGTTTATCGGAGAGATGTCCCAACTTCAAAGTAGTTGGATGGTGCATAAATTGACTTATCTTGTGAGTTGCAGACTTGTGAAAGTGTTTCCAAGGCACCCTTTTCCACGTTTTATAATCATGTAAGAAAGGAAGGAGAAACGAAATGGTTCATTGGTTTGAGTTGTGGTATTACAACCAAAGACACGAATATTGCACTTTCAAAGAAAGAATTTATATTTGAACGTCAAAGATAATATTATTTGAAAGGACTGTTCTGACTTTAATAATACAGACCGTAAAACGGACACGAAGAATAAAAGATAGGCCATATCCCAGAATGGTTACCAGGGCTCCCTGATGTATGTGTTGTTAATGAGAAATGTGATAAAAGGGTTAGTGGAGAAGAATTGTAGCTCAGTTTCGGGATGTCGAGCTGATGGCTTCAAAGATAACCGAAGATGTAAAGGCAGTGGCAATGTGTAAAACATCTGACAAATCCAAGGAGAATAATCAGATTATTGTTTATAAGAGATGTTTAGTATTGCTTTTTGCTGCTCGGAACCGATGGCAAACCAAAAAACCGGCCACTGGGTGCCTTTCAACTGCAACAACAATGTTGAACTAACCTTTTAAAGTCTTAAAGTAGTTGCAGTTCATCCTGTTTGGTGCAAAGAAGCATTTCCACATGTTTTGGGAACTTCAAACAGGCAAACAATATCGAGCAACGGATAGAAGAACATCAAACAAGTTCCTGTACAGAACAGACAATTTGCCAACCGACCCAGGTTCGCTGGTTGCAAAATGCACATTAATGTAAACAAAACAAAAAATTATAGGGTATGTTCATATTAAATAAATAACTTGCACCAAGCATCCGGTGATTGCTAAATGCTAGTATTTCATGACATATATAAAGTCTATATGCATTTTGATCTCTTCCTCTGCGGTATTCTCACAAAAGCTGTGGCGAAAGCTGATAAAGCCTTTCAAGAGTAGCACTCATTTTTTTCCGCAGTTGAAACTGTGGCAAAAAGAGAGGACGATGATGAGGATCAAGGCAATCAGTATTCCCAGAACAATCAACTTGATCTTCATGTTTTGTAGCCACATTTTTCTTCGGATTTTCGTCCCGGTACTTCGAAAGTCTTGAGCCTGCAAATAAGTCGTTTCAGAAAGTTGTAAAACACGAATTGCATAGCTAATGTCTGCTTGCATAGTTTTCTTCGTCAGTTGAGTTCTGCAGCAATCTACCGTACTCAGCTAACATCTAAATTATGTCCCTGACCTGATGATGAAGATTCTCAGTCTTATCCACTAGCAGCTCTATCTTTTCCCCTCTATCTAACACCTGTAGGAACAAAATTCAGTAACAACCACCAAATATACGGTCGAGTACAGAAATCTTATCATAGTTTAGTATTGGCAAATTGCAATTTGCCAGAAAGTATTGCAGGATGGCAACATCAACCAAAACCTACCAGAAAATGGGATTTTTAAGAAACTAAACCAGATAGTTCCATGGAGGCACAGGAGACCTATAGGCATTTGGAAAAAGTAGCAAACAATTTGAACTGCTTGAAAAGTTCGATAAATTCAATCCCGGATAAATTCGACGAAGACCGTTAAGGTTTAGTAGAGATAACAACAGGAGCATCACCGTGTTGCAGCTAATGCCAAAGAAAAACTACCTTTTCAATGTTCTCCATCATAACACCTTTGACTTCTGAAACCTCAGCTTTAACCTTAGCAAGCTTGCTTATTTCTTCAGGATGCTGGATACAGTATTGCATATGTTCTTTCAGTTTCGGCCTGCAATTAATAACACATTATATTTGCTCCACTAATATGAAACAATCTCCTTGTTAAGGATTTTCAGGGTTTTAGTCAAGAGATGGATACCCGAATTCCTTGTTCAGGCTGTTGGCAGGAGCTGTAGCAGCCTTTCCACTACCATATTTTGACACAAAGTCATCCTTGATAAGTTCCAGAAAAGCAATAGGTATTTGCCTTCCGGCTGTCTAGTCTGCAACGACACAATAAGCTGCAACATCGAAAAGTCAGCCAATCTACCAACATAATAGAAAGCCGAAAATGAGAATGCAAATGATAACACAGAATAAGGTTCTTCAACAAGGAGTCAATAAGACTTCATTGAAGCAATATGCATAAATAATAAAATCCCACATCCCCTCACCCTGCTTTCCTGTTCGACAATGAATGTCAAATGCTAGAACACGGGGAAGATAAACCATATCGATATCCCATTTTCACCCGAAGTTAGTATATAACAGCATAAAGATATGATCTATTCCAATCATCTTTCCAAACAAACTTGGATCATAACCAAATAAAATCGAATAGAATAACCACATTTGCACATGAGTTTCAACAACCTGCATATTATACGAACACAATACACTACACACAGGAAAATTCTATAATATAATGCGTGATAACCAGATATAAACTTTACTAACATACAAAACAGCAGCAACAAATCACAAGGTTTCAATTTCTCCATTTCTAACAAGCAATTTTCTCACAAATAATCCGATGGGAGAAACCAAAATCCAAACTTCCCCTCTAGATCCAAAACCCCATGGCTTTTCCAACGATCAAATTATACTTTAAAAGAAAAAAAGAAGAAAAAAGCCCCAAAATTTTTAAACCAATGATGAAAATGAAGATTGAAAGTATATAAAAGGGGAAAAAAGAAACTTAACTGTAGCCATTATCAACAAGGTAGTTGAAGTTGTGGGCATCGCAGTTGTAAGTGAACTTGTTATTGGAAGAAGGAAGCTTTTGGAGGCACTGAAGAGCTATGGAATTGAAATTCCCACTATACTCAGTGTACTCAGCTAATATAACATCTCCACGAGATACAAACGCATATATCAATGATTTGGGTGCCATTTTCTTAGAATCTTTGTAAATGGAGATGTGGGTTTCGAAGAGAAAACATGTTGAGATCTGGGATTTGAAGCTTTATGTTGCTTTCCCTTCGTTTTCTCTTCAGAAACACGCTTTTGTTGGATTTTCTGATATGAAATAAGAAGGAAATGGAAAGTGAAAAAGGGTTAATAAGGGTTTAAAATTTAAAGGGAGAAAACAACAGCAAAATTGGAACTCTGGAAGGGTTTTAAATTCAAAGTTGGGATTTTTATGAATAAATTCAAAATAAATTCCTGTCCTTTCATAGCTAAAGTTGGGACTTGGCACTTAAATTCTTAAACAGCATGTTTGGAGGGAACTTTTAAGGTTTTTTTTATGATAAATCAAAATATATTATTGATTTTTTTTGGAATGATAAAGGAGGCCTAAGCCATTACATTAGGGACTCTTTAGACGTACAAAAAGAGGTCGTAGAAATCTCGAAAAAGAATATTAAGGAGGCCACTACTAGGATCATCAGAAATAACGAGAGCTCCTGGGGAATGGAGGTGTGTTTAGCCATGAAGTCCGTTGCCATGTTGGCTTCCCGACGGATGTGAACAAACTCAACCAAGCAATCTGAATCCAGTAGCGTGGAGATAGAACGGATTAAGGCATGGGGGCTTGATTGGGAGTGGTTGGATAATAACCGAAAAGCATAGACACTATCAACTTGTACAATTAAGCGTTCTATGGTAAGGGAATATGCCAATTTTAGACCTTTAAGGACTCCCTAAAGTTCAACTTCGAGAACATTCGTATAGCCAATATTCTTCGTATAGGAGGATATGAACGTACCTCCGTTGTCACGGAAAACACCACCAATCGAACCAAGGTTAGAGTGAATAGAGACGACAACATCTGCATTGAGGCACACCCAACCCAAAGGTGGTGGAGACCATTTGATAGATTCAACCATGCCAAAATTGTTGGTCGATGTAGGTTGAGGGGACATTGCATAAGCCTTTGCCCAATGGATGCTTTGAGACAACAAAGCCCTAGCATCTAGTGAGGATCATGTAAATACAAAATCATTTCGACACTTCCATAGTTTCCAAATTAGTGAAGCAAAAAGAACACCCAAGGGTCATTTGTCAAGGACAAATACGTGAACTGGAGAGGCCTCCAATAATCCAGTCTGATAGTGAGCAATGATAAAAATTCGAGGCATAGTGACTAGCCCCAATCGTTGTCCATATCCCCCTAGCAATCGAGCAGTCAAGCAGGATATATAGAAGAGTCTCGTTTGGAGCGGAACACGTCAAACATGAAGCATTCGCAGTGAAATGACGCGAACAACAGATATCATTTGTTAAGAGCTTGTCACCATATGCAAGCCACAAGAATCCACGACTCAGGAACCGAGAGCTTCCAAATAATCTTTCAATGAGGATAAGAGTCACACCAATCTTGCACGGACAAATGATCGTAGGCATTTTTAACAAAAAAACGACGATCAACATTGCCGAGACAATAGCAGCAGTCGGCACCCAGCTGATGAGAAGGGGGCCAATTGCGTAGAAGTAGTCAATGGCATTCGGATGTAAAAAGGATGTGAGCAGGTCCCAATTCCACGATCCATTCGGTGTGACTAATTGCTGCACACACATAGCAGTATCTAAGAGAGCTGATGGTAATTTCCAGTGATAAAGAGGACCAATGGCAGGTATCCGAAGATCGGTCTAAAACTTAACCAGAGAACCATCACACACTGACCAAGCCAAATTCGACTGGTAGGATATCCAAACAGTGGTCAGAGATCTCCAAAAAGTAGAACAATTGGGGCGAGTTATAGAGTTCGGGCAAAAATCAATAATTCTATATCTCTCACGAAGTAAGCGAATCCAGTGTGCAGCAGGACAGTGAACCAAAGCATCACAGTTAAGCAAGGCCCCCTGATCTTTTGGTTGATAAAAGGTCTTCTAGTTAACTAGTAGAATCGAGGAAAATGCAGCATTCGAACCCCAAATAAACTTATGAACAATTTTTTCAATCTCAATGCAAATTCCCGTAGGCAACATGCTAGCTTGCATAAGGTAAGAGGGGATGCTAAGGAGCACTGATTTAGCAAGCATGATACGACCCATAAAGGAAAAAGTACGGGCAGACCAACCTTCGAGTCTTTGTTGGATCTTATCAATGAGAAAGAAGAAATGCTCCTGAGTGGCAGACCGGAGTACCCCAAATATTTCCCCAGATCATAAACAATTTAAAATCCAACACGAGTGCTAATGGCATGCTGAATAGAGCTATCAGTATTAGGCGAGAAAAATAAGTTGGTCTTCTGTCTATTAACAAAATGGCCAGAGGCTTGGCTGAAATTATTTAGAATGTCATCAATATCTGTGGCCTGATCAACAGTCGTCTTGGCATACAATATTAAATCATCAGTAAAAAAGAGATGCGAAATGAGCGTGTCGTTACGGGATAATCGAAAAGCAGACCAATTACCAGAGTTCAATGAGTAAAAAATATAATGACCAAAACGCTCCATTGTTACATTGAAGAGATAGGAAGAGAGGGTATCACCCTGGCGAATGCCTCTCTTTGGCATAAAACTTCAATTTAGCTCCCCATTCTATTGAACTTGCATGGAAGGCGTGGAGATACAGTGGTAGATAATCCGAATTAAGTTTGACGGGAATCTAATATCCGTAATAGTGTCGGCAATAAAGGACCAGTGAAAGCTGTCAAATGCCTTTTGGAAATCAACTTTAATTGTCATCCAACTTGTGTTACCCTTTTTCAAATGCATCATATGAATAATCTCTTGATTGATAATTACATTTTCTAAAATGCAACGTCCCTTAATGAAGCTTATCTGCACTGGAGCAATGAGAGATGGCATAATATTCTGTAGACGTATAACCACAACTTTGTTTATAAGTTTATACATAATGGTGCACAAGCTGATAGGACGGAAATCAGTAAAAGTTTTCGGGTTCTTAATCTTGAGAATCAGAACAAGGACAGTTCTATTGATTATAGGATCCAAATCTGTCCCATTGAAGAAATCTCGTATCATTGAGCAGATTGAAGAACCAACGACATCCAATGTTTCTGAAAAAAAGTGTGCATGCAACCCATCCATACATAGGCCTTAAGAGGGCTATGTGAAATAGAGCCTCTTTAACCTCATCCGCGGATGGTACATTATTAAGATCATCAAGGTCTGATTGAGGGATCATGGGGAAGGAATGGCGGATTGGGAAGGGTGTAGGGGAAGTAGCATCACAGGCGAACATGTTATCAAAATAGGTGGCAGCCGCATCACGGATAAGTTTCGCATCCTCACACTAATCCCCGTTGCCAATTTTTAGTGTAGGAATTGAAATGTTCCGTCGTTTACCCATAGCCAAAGAATGGAAGTATTTTTATTTTTGTCGCTAAAATTCACCCAATCTGTGCAAGACTTCTGTTTCCAAATGACTTCCTCTTGTTCTAGAGCTGTTTTAAACTCTTGTAGAAGTTTTGATTCCAATTTGACCATGTTGGGTGTATGATGTTTGTCAAGGCAACGTGGACGCAACAAAGGCGAGCCAAGAGTTTTTGCTTCCTCAAACCGATAGACCCAAAGATTGTGTCATTCCAAGTAGTTGCAGCTTGCGTAAAGTTAGCAATTGTGTCAACAAGGGGAAGAGAAGAATTCTAATTATCTCTCACAAATTGGCCAAAATCAGCATGTAAGGACCAACCGGCCAAGTAGCGAAAGGGATGCTGTTTTGAAGGGAAAGCTGAGTCGCACAAAGATAGAAGCATGGAACGGTGATCAGACTTCATCCGTAAAAGTTGTAGGACGGTGGACATAGGAAAAGAGTTGAACCAAGCATCAATGCAAAAAGCTCGGTAAAGTCGGACAGAGCAATTACCCTTGTACCAGTGAACTTTGGGCCATGAAAACCAAGATAATGCAAACCATAATAAAAAACCATGCTCTGAAAATCACGATTCGTTTTACTAGATGACGCACAACCCTTACAATCCTCGGGCAAAAGAGTAGCATTGAAATCCCCAAGAATAACCCACGACTCAGCAATCTAGGAGGCCATAGAGCAAATATAAAACCATAGAGCAGCTCATTTTCAGTAATTCAGAATTTTATAAACAAAAGTTATCAAGTAAGATACTTGTAACACCCTGAAAACTAGTCTAGTTGAAATTGGATTTCGATGATCAGAAACCCTACACCGGAAATGTCCAAATATTGCATTGACTTTAACCGTGTAGTACATTGACATTGGACTCTAATTGATTCAATTTATTGATTAAGGACCTTATTGAATTTATTGAAAGTTTGAGGTAAAAGTGTAAAGTTTAGAAAAATGAGGGACTACCTTTATAATTTTCCCATTGAGATAACTCACCTACCTGCTTGACACCCACTCCACGTGAAATGGTTATCTTTTGACATAAAAGATAACAACTTGATTATCAATTGCCTTAAAATTGAGAAAAGATGGAAACTATTAAATTAAGGTTACCCTTGGAGGAGGGTAAGCTCACCGGTTTTTTTTCTAGGGGAATAAAGTGTTTTAAAACACTTAACTAGTGTAAACCGAGCCCTTCCCACAATTATACATCTTCATTGAAAGTTAAGCATACACCACCATTGTTGTTATCTTTCTTGAGCTCAAACTAGCACCTCTAGTGGGGAAGCTTTAAAAGCTTAGATTTCTTCCATCTATTGATTCCATCTTATAGCTCTTGCCAAGCTAAAGCCCCTAATCAATTGTTGAATTCCTTGGATGATGGGTGTTTAATTGCAAGTTGAAGCTATTAAACATTAAGGCTAAACCCATATTCTTCAAGGCTTCAATCCATGGATATCTAATAGTTAATAGCTATTTTAAGCTTAAATATGGATTACGATATTGTTGTATTAATTTTAACACTTTCTCTTGTTTCTACCTAGCTCAAGAGTTAGAGAAGGAAAGGATACCATCTCCATTGAAGGATGGGAACAAAAGAGTGGTCATCCGAGAGCCATAGGAGCTTCAGAGAGCTAGGTGAGTGTAGTCAAAGTCTCGAGAATAGGCTAGGTGTCTTTCTCGATTTTATTGACATTGAATATTGCATAATTAACATTGTGTCTAAGATATTGCATCGAATCACTTTAGAGACTATATTGGTAAGAATTGGTAAGCTATTGCATTGATATATTGTTCATATAAATATTGCTAATGTCATTGACAACATTGAAGCATTGGAATACAGAAACATCGATCATCGAACATTGATATTATCATTGCTATAGCCATTTATAGTGATATTGTCATTGTCATTGTCATAGACATTGGATATTGATATTGTCATTATCATCGAAACATTGTCATAATCATTGCCATTGACATGAACATCAACATTGATATTATTATTGCTATTGAAATATTGACATTGATATTGTCATTGTTATCGACATTGATATTGCCACCATTATTGCCATCGATATGGTTATTGTCATTGTTATTGCCATCAACATCGTTACTATTATAGAACCTTGGATTTGAAAGGACATTGGAGGCAATTGGCATGCCAAAGAATTCATGAGCTCATTGGTACGGGTAGACTACAATCCTTGGGCTACTCCCTTTATTGTGGCGAGACGGAAGGATGTTTATGTTATTGGTCAATTGGCGAGGCGGAGGGCCTAGACCATCCATTGATTTGGCGAGGCGAAGAAAATCACGTATCCACTATCTTGATTCGATCCAAGGAATATTGTTGATATATGATATATTTGCCATTGAACATGATTAATGTTATCGACATTGTTTATGACTATCTCACTAGGCAAAGTATGCCTAATGCATTTCATCTAATGCATTTAAGGTTAAGGAAGATTTTTGCGGGAAGTTGAAGGTTTTTGACAAGTCACAATGGTACCTAGAGTAATGTCTATCGTCCCTACAAACTCTTAGTATGGTGGCATGATAGTTTGTTAAGTCACTTTTAGCTATTTTGTTGTATATATATATTGTGTAAGTTTAAGGACTTAAGATGACACTTTTGAGATTGGCTAAAAAGTGATAAAATTGCATATTTGGCCTAAAAAGGTCAAATCTTAGTAAATGGATTCACATAGCTATAAAATTTGGCATGATAGTAGATTGTGGCTTTATAAACTTGCCTGTAAAATTTTATAGGATTTGGCTATTGTTTGACAGGTCAAATGCATAAAAACTATACTAAAAATGACATTATAGAAAAGGGCGTACCGATACGGGTGATGGAGTATCGGTACCTGTGTACAATTTTGGTCATAGATATACAGACGTACCAATACTGCTATAGTAGTACCGGTACGCAAATTCAACACTGGAATTTTACTATAGCTGGGGCACCGGTACGCGTAGGGAAGTAACGATACTCATCATTGACTCAATTTGAGAATTAGCGTTGGCATATCGATACGGAGATGGACCCGTATCGATCCGTAAGGCATCGAGCTATTGTACCGGTAGGGTACGTGTACCGATACCAAATTTAAGTTCGAAAGAGTTAACAACAAGGGGTACCGGTACGGCCTCTTCGAGTACCGGTACCTATACAGGTATGTTGGTTAAAACCTGTAAGACAAGTTTTAAAAAATTACGAAATGATCATTGTTTATTAAATGACTTAATTGACTCGGTAAATGACCTCTGATTGGGATGAAAATTTATATACCCTATGTTTATAGGTTGAATTTCATATTGGTAAGTTTAATTTCTGTAAAGGATCTCTAAATTTCTAAAATTATAGAATAGTCCTTAAAACTTGTAGAAAGTTTAAAATTGGTCCTAAATTGTTAAGTATAGCTCTGTTTCAAGTTACCGCCCTCACTGTACTGTTATAGTATTGTTTTATGTTATCAATAAATTTCGTAACACTTTTGAATCACTGAATTACTAATTATTGATTAAAATATTGTACCGAATATTATATCGAACATCGGTAGTATACTCCGACCCAGTTCCATACCAGGCCGGGAAGGGGTGTTACAATACTACATTGTCCGTAGTAGACAAACGACATAGAATAAACTAAAAGTGAGAGAAAAATAACATCCACCCGAACATTGTCGAACCAACCCGGTATGAGTTGGGGAAGCCAAGAGCTGTGATGGCCTTTAAATCAGAGTTGATGCTAACTCGAGTCTCAACAAAAGCAAAAACATATGGTCTGTTATCATGAATATACTGTTTTGCAAAACGAATAAACCGTGAACTTCCCCACCCATGCGCGTTCCATACAATGATCTTCATTTCATTAATAAGGATAGCAATATTGGGGCTAAAATCATTCAACCATATCAGTCCGATCCCCGATCGGTTGAGAATTACCATCTGTAATACATAATACAAGAGCAACCACTGGAGAAGAGGCCACATGCACAAGCGCTACAATCTGCTTGGAGGATGCTGTAGATTTTGGAGTATACTTCCCATGTGGTCTCTTTATCCCCCCAGATATGGAATAATAGGGAGGGTCGAGTTGTGATCGTCCAGGACCGAGACTGTGATATGCTTTGCCGTACTTATAGGAGCACCTGACAAATGGCTCTTATTTTATCGGGTGGTGTTAGCCGCTGGATTGGGGTTGCGTAAGAGGGCGATGTTGATATTCTTGGAGCTAAAAATAAGAGCAGTAGATTTACGCAATGTCTGAGTCGGAATAGTTTTAGACTTTTGTTTGCTTGCAGATTGAGGAGCGGTATTTCTTTTCCAGTAGGGGGAGATGCCACAACATTAGGATCATGAATAAGTGGTTGCATTATGAGTTACTGGAACCGGGGAATCACACTCAGGGGAATTCGAGGCATCATCTACTTCATTGAAGATCGGATTAAACCGTGAAGAATTAACTAGAATTTCTGTCGTGCCTTGGTTTGATTTAGCGGAGAGAGTAGCCTGTTTGGAGGTACGATGCGATCTATGTTCCACCATCATCAATGGTCCAAAGGGCTCTTGAGGGGGGATCGATGCAATATAATGGGGGGCAGGTGTAAATACCGGAGGCTCATCAGGGCGAGCCGATAGTTTCGGGCATAATTCTTGGGTATAACCATACGTTCTACATCCGTAGCAAATAACGGGTAAGGATTCGTATTCCACTACTTGGATTTTGCCATTGACAATAATCTTTGACACTAGGGGGCTTCTCAGGTTAACTTTTACGGCTAGTCTAACAAAACGACCACGGTTGCCATTGTCTGTCTGAAAGTCGATTTTCACTACAGAACCGACACAAGCACCAATTGCTTCCAGCATACTGCGTTTATAACAGGTGATAGGGAATCCCAAAAGTCTGATACATGCCATTATGCGACTCAAGTGAGCCTTATATGGACTGAAGTCTGGAGACCACGGTTCTACAGTGAAGTAGTGACCAAATATGGTCCAGGGTCTCTCGATTAAAACTTTCAGATAATCGCTAGAAATAATCGTTCTTGATATCAATGAGTTTCAGGGGGTGAGATGGCTTCCAAATGTTGAAGATGCGATTATGGAGGGTATTAAATCCAATTCGGCGTCCGAGAACTTTAACATCTAACGTCAGATCCATGCTTTTGAGGGAAAAGGCTTGCACACGATCAGAGAAATCAATGGAAGGGATGCCGTCCACCACAACGATCCGGACATCTTCCTCTAATAATTCAATATCATCATCTTCAATGGGATACAAATCCTCTTCAAGCGCGTCACCAAGGGAGCCAGTAAGTTTGTCTTTGTAGGATGCTGTAGCCGCAGGCCGAGAATCGCAATCCATGGTAGCCGAAGCCTGGGGAATTTGATCAGAAGAGTCTGGCGGCGCTTCATCGTGCCATCGCGTTTTTTTGGGGTTGCGTGAGTTGTCCGAGGTTTCAGGAGATTCTCTCATTGCGAATTTAACTTTATATATATATTGTTTGTTAAAATTATGTATATATATATATAATTATTTAAATTTGATTTATCGATAGACTAATTTAGACCAGAAACTCATTATGGAGCAATACTCCCAACAGTGGCAGAATTTGGGGTAAGGGTTTGAGGGAACAATTTATTTTTTTTAAAAAAATTAGGAGTCTTAAAGTAAAATTTTCAAAAATATTAAGGGTTTAGCTAAAATTTTTAATAATTTTGATAGATTTAATAAGAAATTTAAAATTTATGAGAGTAGATTTAATTAAAAATATTTAAAATTTTGAAGCTTAATATAATTTTTTTAAAAATCTTGAAGGAGCCAAATTAAATATTTTTAAATTATAGGGGTTAAATTCTATTTCTCAAATTTTTTGGGGCCATGACCCCCTCTAGTCCCTTACATGTTCCGCCGTTGCCTCCTAATCTTATTTTCCTCATTCAAAGACATTTAAAATACGAATGACTGATCACGTTTAATTGCATTCAAAATAACAACTTTTAAAATATTATAACAACAATAATACCGGTCGATTCTACTTAAATACACTTAAAATTAATTTTTAAAAATAAAAAACCATGAATATTAAAGTAGTACATTTTGGGAAAGAAAATGCATTATATTGTTGGTGGAGAGGTGTTATGCAAATGATTTAAACATTTCACCAATTTGAAACATTAGGTGGACTAAACATATTTTTTCCTAATTGAATTTAGCTAAAAAGGTGATGAACACTAATATAATCAATGTTAATAGTGAAGATTTTTTTTAAATATTAAGATCCAATTGATATATAACTTTGATGGTTTTCTGTGTGAGAAAGTTGATAAGTGAAAGGGTCCCAATGACCATTGGGATTGTCTTCATTGTGTGGATGAATGTTTATTAAGAAAACTTATATAAAAACTAATAATTTTTTTAAAATTTATATTTGAATATTTTTTTTGTTATGTAATAAATTAGTCTCTACTGAATTAGGTGATAATCAAATAAGCTTTTGAGTGAAATGTTGTCTCAATTGATCTTTTATTTTAAAATATGTCGAAATTTTATACAATTGCTTAGTTGAGACGTCTTTTCAATTTTAAAGATTTATTTGATTATAAATTTTCATTTAAGTGCTCAGTTGAGATGACATTTCGCTCAGAGTATCACTTGATTATCTCCTAATTCGACAAAGACCAATTTGTTATATGAACTTTTTATTTTTTTCAAATTATTATTTAAATTTAAAATTTTTTCTAAAATTGGTACATGCGTTGACGACACTTCAACAACCGATTAAGTTGATGATGACAAATCAGTACATGAAATTGATAAGTTTTTTTAATTGTTATCTAATTTTCCCCTAAAAGTGGTACTTGAACTTAAAAAAATAAGTTTTTTTTACCATGGCAACTATATGTTATTAAAAAAATCGTGAAAAATATTACAAATACAACGCATCCAGAAAGGAGAATAATGGGGACTAGTCCACCAAAATCTCATACAACCCAAAGGTGCAAAAAAAAAATACTTCTATAGAGATTAATATACCGTCAAAATCTAGAAGCCTTCATTAATCTTATTGTTTCTATCTAAACGAGACGCTTTATGGGATGAAAAAGAAATGGTAAGCTAACCAAATTATCAGGCAAATTGTTCTGCTACCCAAGTCTGATTACATCGGCAAAAAATCATCAACCGAGTAGAGATCTATCTTTTTATGACTACTGACAAAATCAAAATCAGAAACTAGCGTCGTGAAGATCTATGTACGAGCACCAAACAACCGCTAAGGTATGCTGAAATCATACCAAAACGACAAATGAAACAAACCACACAAAAAAACGTGCCACAAAGGCAGAGAAACGCGTGCCATAAAGACATAGATTCTTATTAAAAATATAAAAAGAAAAAGCAAATAACGAACCCCGATGGTCGACAACCAATACTAAGATTGATTGCTTAACACCAGCCAAGGAAACAAATGAAAAAGAAGAAGAAATATTGGTTGCGGCGTTTTAAGATTGAGAGAAAAGTTTTAACCTAATACCTCAACATAACATCTTTTAACTTAAAAAAAGAATTAGTACATGTGTTGACGTGTTATTTCAACAATCAATTAAATTGTTTGCGTAATATTGATCATTATCAATGTCATTAAGTATCATATATCAATTTGTTTTTTTTTTCAAACTCAAGTACTAATTTAAGAAAAATATAAAACGTCATATATAAATTTGTATAGTAAACCTTTTAGAAATTAAAAAACACTTATTGGACATGAGTTGGATTCAAATATAACAAGTAATGGATGATGTTGCTCGAAGGATTCATTGTAAGTATTAGAAAATGAAAAAGTACTTTCACTATTCAATTCATGGATGCATGCATGCATGCACTTGTGTAAATCCAAGTTTGATTAAATATTAGGAAGGCCAAATTATCCAACTTTAAAATTATTAGACTTAATAAATATTTAAACCTAAAATTTAAAACATCGATATTCAATTCGATAGATATTTAAATTAACATAAACCTAAATTGTCATAAAACAAAATAAAAATGGGGAACCCCGACTCCTCCATTCACTCGTTAACTTACACAAATAAATCTTTAATCCAATATTACACATTTGAATGATAAGTTGATTTTTTTTTTTGGATAACTGAATGTTAGAAGCCAGGGGTGCGTCACAAGAATTTCTCAATCATTATAGTACTATCCTTAACTAATCATAGTTAACTGCAGAATTATGATGAAATCTTATATATTAGTGTTGATACGATCGCACCAGTTTTAGTGCATGCACTTTAAGGGTGGAAATGGGGCGGGTCGGGAACAGTTTTACATTCCCTACTTTGTCCCCGACACTTGCTGGTACAGTTTCGGAAAATTCTCATTAAATATTTTAGAAATTTTTTCATCTCCATACCCATACCTTATGAATCCTCGAGGTTTTAGGTTAATCCCCGTACCAAAAAAAAATAAACAAAACTTAATACATTAAAACAAATACTCACGATTAAATCTCCAAAATTACAAAAATAAATGATAAATTTAGTTTTACCAACAACAAACAAACCATTTTAAAACTATAAAACATGACTAAAATATTAACTATTGAAACATGGCAGGCTCCACCACCTTTAAAAAAAATATGTAACTAATAATCTATAGTTCAAAAGCATGATCTACTTGTTCTAAAAGGAACTAGATTCAATATCTTTCCAACCATATAAATTACCTCTTCTAATTAACTTGTTCTAAAAGCATGATCTACTTGTTCTAAAAGCCATGGCAAAGATTGGCTAAAAAATTAACTAGTTTTAAGTGCTATGGAGAACTAAAAAATTAACTTCTACTATAAGGCGCTAGGTACCTTAAGCAAGTCCTGGGTTTGAATCTTGGCGTTGTAAATGGAAAAAACTAGGTTGGGTATGCCTTTCACATATTGAACCACTGCAAAATCCGATCCAGATTAATAGCTTCAAACACTTAATTTTTAATCAAACAATCTAAAAATACTTTTTGACAGTATTTTTAAAAGTAATATCAAACCGACCCTCAAACTTTTAAGGCTAAATTACAAGGCAAAACCATGTGACCCTATCCATAATCAAAGAAAAAGGTGTGGTCCTTTCCCTCTTCCATGAGAGCTTTGTCAACAATGCAAAGAACCACCCAAAGCTAAAGACAAAAGCATACTCCCTCTACTGATTCCACCAACACGACCATTGGCCAATACATACCCTTCACATAAAATAACATATTTATTTCAATATATATAGAGAGAAAGGCTGCTAGAGGTCACTAAGCACATGGCATCTGCCTTGTACCTAGCCTTGCTTAATGTTCTATTATGAAACAAAATATAGATTTTATTTTTATAATCTGAATCAAACTCTGTTATTCTAATTTGTTTACTGATGTAGAGTGGTCCCATGTGAGGAGAGAAGAGACGAGAAGTTAAGTGTGAATAGCTGTAAGGAAAGGACCAAAAACCGCCATTAAATAATAGCTAAAAACATGCATGTCTCGTGCACTTCTCCTTTATCAAACCTCTTTGTATATGAACAAAAAGAAAAGGGAAACCATTTGTTCAATATTATCTGGTTTTCATCTCTTGCTTCTGGTACATGTTGGTTTGAGAGGTTGAAGCTGCCAGCATGATCTGGTGATTAACCTAGCTTCATAGGTTTGGTTCAACATCAGGTCATCTTGCAGCTTCAATCACTCATTCACCAACAAAACAACTTCTTGTCTGGCTAGTTATGTATGTTTTGAGGTTGTAGTTGCGGCCGCGTTTTCGGCTGCGGCGTTTTATCGCAATTGCGGACATAAAAGATGTTATTGTGGTCAAACCGCTATTTTTTACAATAAAGATTTCGAACGGTACCGCTATCGCTATATAGTGGCCGCTATTGCATAGCATACCGCTATCTGAGTCTCTAATCCAGGGTAATTAATCTTTTTCTTTACTCAGAAATTTCCACTTCTTTTGATGAACTTTTCCCTGGTTGGTGAGAAATTGCAGTCTCTAGCTCTCTCGTTCTTTATTGCTTGCACATGTTCATACATTTGCTTTGCATATGATATGCATGACTTACACATGCACACACACATCTGCCTGTTCAGAATCAGATTAGAACAATAAACTCATTTGGTACATGAAATTATTGTCCAGGAACTAAAGATAATGTTGGTCTCTGTATCTCTGTTCGCATGCCTGTATGTGAAAACTTTTGTCTTTGGTTCGCTGGTGGCAGGGACGGTGCTACGTGCAAGGTGAGAGGGGCAATTGTCCCTCAAAACTTGATGGATTAATTACATTTTAGGTTCAAATAATTTTGAAACCATTGCAGTTAAACCCTATCATTTAGTGTTATAATAGACAAAACCTGATAGGGATGGAAACGGGTAGGTTGGGTTTTTGGTTGGCCGACCTCAACCTGAAACATAGGAATCTTAATCCTATCTCTATTTAAATTGATTCGACATAGTAAGAATATAATATGATCTTGATTTCTCTAAAAAATTTAACAAAAGATCTATTAAACCCAATCCGACTTGAAAAAAATAAAAATATTAAATATATAATTTAAAAATAATTATAAAATAAAAAAGTATTTTAATAAATATACCGAGGAGAGATGAGGTGAATTACATCTAAATTTGACCCCGACAATTTTAACAAAAAAGTCATCTTAATCCCAATTTAAAAAAATTCGACCCCAATCAATTCAAGTCGGATCAAGACCCGTCAGAATCGAAAAAAATTGCTGTCCTACTAAACCATGACAGCGGAGAGCTTTGCTCAAACCCATGACTACTGGCAGGGGCTGTTCCAATATTTGAGCGGTAATGTGTAATTTTTTTTATAATGAGGGCCCTCAATTCTTTAAAAAAATTTGTTTTGAATAAAAATAAGTCTAACATGACTCAAAATTCACAAAGCACAGTATCCTTTAATAGAAATAGACACTTATCATTTAATTCTGTCCATTTTTAATAAAGTATGTCAACACACTGAAAATAAAATTTGCTGACCTCGCCCCTGTGTGAGATGACGATCATTACACCTATCTAGAATCATCCTTGGGTGGGCACTAAATTTTTTTAAGTTCACATATTTGACTTTAATTTTTTTAATTTATATGAATTAATCCTTAATTTTTTTAATTTTTATATCTTGTGTCCACCCTGAAATTTTTAAATTTTTATGATTTGTGCCCCTTCTAAAAAAATTGACTTGTACCCACCCTAAAAATATTTCTGAATCCGCTGCCAAGAGGTACCACTTAAACTATCCCCAAGGACTCTCCTTCTTCCTCCAATCTATCCACTAACGGCTCTCGACACTATCATGAACTGTCCGTGACCTCAAACTCAAACCAATATCGAAACAGTTCGATAATTGTATTTAGTCATACAATCGAAGTAAATACATCTGTTTCATGTTCTTCATACGAACATTAGCACATGATGTTGGGACAAAAGCTGGTGGCATTTTAATTTGTGGATCAGACAGAAATATTTATGGACATCTACAATATGTCCCTGAAGTTATTATGTTATTTATAGTACATTTCCACGAAAATTTATTCAAATAAGCATGAATTAGAATAGTTTTTCTTATTTTAGTACATTTCCCCCCTATTTTGTGGGTCATTTTCAGTTTTAGGGTTCTTATTTTTCTCAAGGCTTGGATTACAGGTAAGGTTTCCTTTACATTTAAACTAAATCGAAACCACCCGACTCTTTACATTTATAATTTTTTTTATGTATTTTCTATTAAAAATCTATTTTCGTTCCTCCTAAAATTTTATAGGTTCGTCCCCTAACATAAAATCCTGCGTCCATCCTTAGTTATATATTATCTATGACACCACCATTTTTGGATATGGTGTTAATAACCGGCAAGGTTTTAATTTAGTACAATGTTGGGGAGGAACTAAAAATTTGGTTTCAGCAGAACTTAAATCAAATAACTAAAAATAGAGTGAGATTAAAACTGTTATTATTCCATTAAACCAAGGGAGGATTTATAACAAGGCTATCAGTTTGAGATTTAATCTCATCGAGCCGAGTAGAATTACAAGAACAACAAAACTCTCTCATCAAGTATTCATCGATCTCAAGCTCTAGAATCTGAGATCATGGTTAAGTTTGGTGAAGTTATTACCAAATGTTGAAGAAGTTCCTTTAAAAGCACCAGAATCTGACATTCCATGAAAGTGGAAATGAGCCAGCCATGGATTTTCTGCAAAGTTCTATTCAAGGATGGGTCGAGGGAGTGCTGGGTTTGGAGGGGTAGTCGCACCACCCCTAAAAGTTTCACTCTCATATAACTTATGTATTTTTATTATATTTTTTATATTTTCTATCGATGATTTAAGTTCACATTTCTTAAAATTTTGTAATTTAGCACCCTAAATTTTTAATATAAATCTCTAACAGTTCATATCTCTGAGATAAAATTTTGAGTATTTACTTGTTGCCGAGCAACACAAATCAATATCATTAGCTTTTCATAGTCTGGTCTTGGAGTAGATTTTACCAACAAAAGGCAACCTGACATGTAGTTGACATTCCACCCTTCAATGCCTTTACGTTTGTTCCATTCAATTTCTCCTTGATGATCGCCAGACTCACAGACCAAAAGCAAGAAAAAAGAAACCGACCAAAAATGCATGCAAAGGGATCTCAATTCAGTATCTTTTATGTCTATTTAACGATTCATGTTCGAAGTTCGAGACTTTTCTCCTAATAATATCAACTCCAAGATACTGCAGACGGCATGTTGTAGCAGAAAAAAATTGGCATAAGAACTTTAGGTGTTTTGATTTATTAAATGTTATGTTTTGAAAGTTACAATCATGATTTCTTTTGACGATATGGTCCAAGGAGTTCCTTTGTTAAGAAATCAATCAACCCCTATAATCAAGGGCATGGGAAGTAAGAAGATGCTTATGCTTTCATCACATGCACATCTCCCTCCTTTGCATCATTGCAATTTCATCTCTTTTTTATGTTAAAAATATTGTTAATTAACCTACCATAATAAAGTCTCACATGGATAATCACAACTTAGTCGAGGGTATATTTTCAAAAATGCATTTAATATGAAAAATATAGACCAATGAGTCAAGGTTATAATCTAAACTTATGTTTTGGATTCTTCGTTTTTTTTCTAAATATTCGTGTATCAGAATATGATTTTCTAAGAATCTTCTAAATATAGAGATTTATGCATAAATCCGAGTAACATAGACAAAAATTATTTAAGAGAGTTGAAATCAAGTAAGAATAATCTAAGTCAAAAGAAAGTAATAAAAATATAGATTTTTCTTGTTGATCCCAATGTTCAGCAACTATTTACTTCAGCATTAAAAAAATATAGTTTTCTTGTCAATCCCAATATTCTGCAATTACTTGATTGAAGGAGCAAAAACTGTATTTAATTCAGTTAGGACTATGTGAGTAAAGATTAAACAAAAGGGGAGAAGAACATAATCATCACCATTAAAAAAAGTAGACAATTAAAGGAAAATTTAATCATGAATCTCAATCACCCTCCGTTTCATTTTCTTACACCCTCTTTTTCTTTGTATAAGAAACAAACCTCAGTCCTCAGTTCTTTCAACTTTCACAGAAACAAAAATGAAGTTGTTGTCTTGTTATGGTCTCTTGCTGTTGTTGTTGTTGCTTTGTTTCCATGAAGCTCTTTCATGGAGAACTCAGTTCAGACAATTCAGACAAGCTAAGAACTATGAGGGTTCTTCAGACCTCATTAGCCTAGAATACCACATGGGACCAGTCCTTGCATCAGCTATAAATTTGTACATTATCTGGTATGGTCGATGGAATCCGAATCACCAAGGGACTATAAGGGACTTCATTGATTCATTTTCTTCTTCTTCTTCTTCTTCAGCTCCTTACCCTTCTGTTGCTGATTGGTGGAAAACTGTGAGGCTCTACACTGACCAGACAGGAACAAACATCACAGGTACCATTTCCCTTTCGGGTGAGTTTTACGATACCGGATATTCCCATGGCGTTTATCTGAGTCGTTTGTCGATGCAATCCGTCATCGAAACTGCGGTCACTTCTGGTTCGAGGCCGTTGCCTCTCAACCCTCGCAACGGTCTCTATCTGGTGCTGACTTCGGATGATGTTGGGGTCGAGGATTTCTGTAGGGCAGTGTGTGGTTTTCATTACTTTACTTTCCCTATCGTTGTTGGTGTAACGGTTCCTTATGCTTGGGTTGGTTATAGTGGGAGTCAATGTCCGGGCATGTGTGCTTATCCATTTGCTTGGCCTAAGTACTCGGGGAAGCCGCCACCGAGTAACGGCATAATGCGTGCGCCGAACGGGGATGCAGGGGTGGACGGAATGATCAGTGTTATCGCTCATGAGCTAGCGGAAGTGTCAAGTAATCCGCTGGTTAATGCATGGTATGCTGGAGATGATCCGACTGCGCCGACCGAGATCGCGGATTTGTGTCTAGGTTTATATGGCTCTGGTGGTGGTGGTGGATATGTGGGTAAAGTTTACAAGGATGCTTGGGGAAATGGCTACAATGTGAATGGAGTTGAAGGAAGAAGATTTTTGGTTCAATGGGTGTGGAATCCTGTGAAAAGAAGATGCTTTGGGCCAAATGCCATGGATTAGAAACGTGGCCTTGTCGATAAATGTTGCATATTTTGTAAATTTATGATCCTTCCTGCTTCCTTTTTCTTGCTTAAAACTCCTAGGTTTCATATTAAGATGTAAGAAAACCAGTGTTTGTTAGGCACTGTATTCAAATTTGCAGCAGTCTTTGTAATTCTTCATGTCTGTTTTTCTGTTCATGTTTGAGATTCGAAGTTGTCCCTCCCAACAAAGATTTACAGTGGTAGTATCCAGATTACTTTAGCATAATGTCAACATGATATCACATACATCAATGATGCAAATGATGATTATAGTCAATAATGAAACCCATGGATGATGCATTAACCATCTGTGTAACTCAGACTCAGGTGTGAATAAAATACAATCTGTATTCGACAAGAGTATAACATCCACAAGTGTCAGACAAATTTTTAAAGAAAGATGAATAGTCCGGACAACATAGATCCTATGCAATGGTAATGGTGATGCAAGTAAATAAAGACAGTACTAGCAGACAAAGTCCAAAATGAAAGCATGTCATATGTTTGCCACCAAAGTTCTCTTTCACAATCAAGAGCTAAAGGTGTCTTACAAAACAAAATACTTCCACCAAACAAAAGGAGAAAACTTTCCTAAGCCATATAGTCAGTCATCTTTGTTAGCAGATTTACACAAAATCCCAAGATTAGAAGAGTAGCGAAATTGCATGAACTGTAAATTTTGTTTGTTGTCACGGTTCCCATACGTGGACGTGGAATCACGCTCATGATATGACTTACAAGTTTTGTTTGCACCTGATGATCATGTTACAGCTGCTCCATAAAGCCTTGCTTGCAACCAATTCCACAGCTTTGACCTTCACTGATTGTAGACAGTACTTCCCCATTAAACATTTCAACATGCATTTTCATGCCATTAAGCGTGCATATGAAGCAGTTGGTGGCTTCCAAAAGTTGACACTCTCTTACCAAATATCCAAAATATGGCCTTTGCTTGATTTCAGGAGAGTCCCATTTGTTGAGAAGTATGTACACTAATGCAAGACCTCCAGGAAGGCCTTTCTCATTTGGCGTTTAGATCACCTTAGCTCAGAGTGCTGATGGATATCTCACCACCAACAGGAGTCAAGCCATTCATCTGTTCAATATTGTAAACGAACTCACTCTTTGCAGTTCCATCACCATCATTGTCTTCACAGATTTTTGGAGATGACTCATGAGTAGAATGACTCACATCATCTTGATCTAGAGACAATCCAGGAGTCAAATCATTCATCTGTTGAAAACCATAAACGAACTCGCTCTTTGCAACTCCATCCCCATCATTGTCTTCACAGATGTTTTGAGATGACTCATTAGTAGAATGGTGGCTCACATCATTTTGATCTTGAGACAATCCAGGAGCCAAGTCATTTATCTGTTGAAGACTGTAAACGTAACTCATTCTTTGCAGCGCCATCACCATCATTGTCTTCACAAATTTTTTGAGATGACTCACAAGTAGAATGGTTGCTCACATCATTTAGATCTTGAGACAATCCTGGAGTCAAATCATTCATCTGTTCAATACTGTGAACGAACCCGCGCTTTGCAACTCCATCACCATCACTGTCTTCAAAGATTTTTGTAGATGGCTCATGAGTAGAATGGTGGTTCACATCATTTTGATCTTGAGACAATCCATCCATCCCTGTATCTCTAGTGGTCATATCTTGCTCAACTTCAACATGCATGCTCCTACAAGAAATTGAAGTCATACTTGAAATGCAATGACGTTTTGATGATTCTTTTCCACCATCAGCACTTCTTGAATCAATAAAATTTTCCACACTAAATTGTTCTGAATTTGAGCCACTTCCCTTGTCATTGTTGTTGCCTTTAACAGCAGTCTGGCACATTGCATTTGGCAATTTAACATTTCTTGATATATCTTTTTCATTAACATGGACAACAGAAACCCTAATACTTTCAGCATTATTTTTTAAAGAACATTCTGTTGAAGGCAATATTGAAAGTTGAGGAGCATCACCTGATATGCCCCTGTCAGATGGCTCACTCTCACAAAAGTCTGGCCTTATCAATTTTCTCTTTTTACATTGTGCAGCTGCTGCACTCTTTTCCATTCCGAGTTTCACAATGGTTTCCAGTCTTACCATCTTCAAGGTTCTTTCTCACTGCACTACGACGTTTGAAATCAACAAAAGTAGTCCCTCCAGCATTTTTTGCAGCTATTCTCCTTGCTGAATGAGGTAGACTTCAGATTCATCTCCTTTGAAATCATAGCAGGATCATCTTTCCTGGTGGCCTGTTTTTTATCTCTAAGGTTGGCAGCAGCAGCATTGTGCTTGACTAACAGTTTACCACTTGTCTTCACCCAATGGTTATGGCTTCGGTGCAGCATGCCCATGATTTCATCAACTGAATGTATGTCTATCAATGTCAGCACTGATAGGACAGGTGTTACTTTCTTTTTGATGTATCTTAGGAGGCAAAGCCAAGCGAGAAAACACACTACTCCTTTTCTTTCGGCAATCAGAATTCTGATATGGAGCAGGACTAAATAAAGT